>KN882367.1:172941-192482 GCA_000934455.1 Apostichopus parvimensis
TCGGATGTTCTTCGAAGCACGTGATTAGGTGATTATTATTGGTCAGGCATCTGTATATGGGAGACAATGCACCATCATCACGCCAAGAATTACTCGGTATAGGTGGCATATAGGGCTATACGGTTTGTTATTGATCGAAAGATGTTATTACCATCATTCGGGCTATACATTATATCCGCAAGGATGCCATCCATCGGTGTCCTTTAATAATTGTTATTAAACAAAACAGAGATTGAAAGAAGAGAAAAAAAATATGAAAATGTGGGCGGGGACTTATCACATTTCTCCCCGCTGCTATAGTTAGTTCGTGACTGTTAATTGAAACTATATACACTAATGTTGACTATAATAGAGTATTGAATGTTATTTTTTCACCTACTAATGAAAAATCATGCATATCATAGCAAACTGGAGAGCCTAGCCAAACAAAACAAAACGTCGAAACGCAACAGGATGATTGATATGGATGTGTGGCGGGGTATTTTACCTTTTAAACGAATGACGTTTAGAGCTATACTAAACCAATTGGTCATCCATGCACGGAGTCGTGTGCATGGGAAGTCCAAGTCGCCTACGTCGGACCTTCGGGCACAGGCCGAACAGCTTGCCGCTGTTCTTTAGGGTATCTCCCCCCTCCCCCCTCCCCCCCCCCCTCCGTAATGACACGTACCAGAGGCGGTCTGCAAACAGAGAAAAGGGAAAAGTCAGTGTGGAGGAACTTTCTGCGCACAAATTACTGTTAATCTAACAATTTAGGGTATAGGAATTATACATACGGCCTGTGAAAATTTTTGCCCTATACCTATACAGCAGCGATGTAATGTGTATTGATCCGTTCGACGTTGCATATAGGTGTTAGCCGTTCTTTTGACCGGGTTGATTTATTCCCAGGAATCTCTGAAATCAACTTTATTTCTCAATTTGTCGTCAATAATTACCAAACTATCGATTATGACTGCAAAGATAATTGCAATTGATTAATCAAACAAACAATATACCAGAGTTTCTTCCACCAGATTCAAAGTCAATGGTCAATAAAAATAATAATTGATGGAATTGAGACGTTTCTCAACATTTTCTTACATGCTTGCAGACAATCATTACATTACTACTATAGACAACTTAACAAAAAATCTGGAACCTAATTTCCAAAGGAATTTTCCATCAACTTCATTATTTGAAATGAAACTGAACAAATCAGTCTAATTGAGGCTGGAATGGAAATTTTTGGAATAGAATAGCTTTGAAACATTTGTCGACTTAAATGAGCTACTTCTGCGAACTTTCAGATTGTTTCTAAACATAACAATCACGTGAAATTATGAAATGTTTGTTTTAGGAGGCCAGCCTAATCTTTCACAACCAGCATATACAGAGGCCGAATCCAGGCAGGAAAACCGGGATCTGGGGTGTGGTGGGGGTGGGGGCGGGACTTGGCCTCGTCTGGTCTGTTTTTAAAGTTACCCGCGAGAATAATTATGCTCAAAACTTTATACATAATAGTGAGTAACAAAATTAGCATACGCTCGCGCGGAGCGGATGTTCTTCCGAGATTCCTGGATCCACCGCCTGAGCAGTTGCATTTACACCCCGATTCGTGCAAGACCGCAGTGGCCATATTCTTTATTTCGCGGAACCAGGACGAAGCCTTGCAGTCAGCTGGAATTAGCCCTCTTCATTCAATGGTTTTCATTTAACTAATTTCAATGCCGTTCAATCCAGGGAACGAATACCTTGACATCATATATTAAAAATAGAAAATGACGTATTGCTGTAATAAAGTCTATTTGGTCACGTGCCAGACTATAGCAACAACATATACATAGCTGAATTTGAAAAGGTTCAAAGGCCTCTTAGCTTGTATAAACGGCTTCTTATCCAATAACATAGCACGTACCATATATGGAATAACGAAAGCTCAAATTTAACCCCACGTGACTATTTTGTTGTTGTTGTTGTCTTTTCGTTTTATTGTACAGAGCGATATTAGCATTTAAAGCGGCGTTATGTGACGTTTCATCGTATCATACAACTTCAGGCATGACCTGTAAACGATGCAAACTTAAGCTAACATAACTGAAAGCATTACACTTATTAAAGAGCACACTACACAACTACCTAGCTATACGTAAATCATGCAACATGTGTTTGGGGAAATATCTCGGTATGGGAGTCAGACTTGTCATAGAAGTAACTTACAATAAACTACAAGCTTGGAAACGAGTTCAAACAGATTTCCCTCTGTATGGGTACGAGTAGGATTACAATGTTCTGAGTGCTACTACGAGTATTTTGTCTTGCACAAGTCTGCTAGCACCTAAACTAGAATTCCAAAATACCCCGACAACGAGTACATATCCAGGAGAGGTGAGTACCATTACTGGTGAATAGGCTAGAATTCCAGTACATATCCAGGAGAGGTGAGTACCATTACTGGTGACTAGGCTGGAATACAAGTACAAATCCAGGAGAGGTGAGTACCATTACTGGTGACTAGGCTGGAATACAAGTACGAGAACAAATCCACGAGAGGTGAGTACCATTACTGATGACTAGGCTAGAATACGGCCACATATCCAGGAGAGGTGAGTACCATTACTGGTGACAAGGCTAGAATACAAGTACATATCCAAGAGAGGTGAGTACCATTACTGGTGACAAGGCTAGAACACGAGTACATATCCACGAGAGGTGAGTACCTTTACTGGTGACTATAGGCTAAAATACGAGTATATGTGTACAAACCCACGAGAGGTGAGTACCATTACTGATGACTAGGCTGGAATACGAGTACATATCCACGAAAGTTGGGTACCATTACTGGTGACTAGACTCGAACACAAGTACGAGTACAATCCACGAGAGATGAGTACCATTATTGGTGATAAGGCTAGAATACGAGTACATATCCGCGTGAGGTGAGTACCATTACTGGTGACAAGGCTAGAATACGAGTACATATCCACGAGAGGTGAGTACCATTACTGGTGACTTAGCTAGAATACAAGTACGAGTACATATCGACGAGAGGTGAGTACCATTACTGGGGACAAGGCTAGAATACGAGTACATATCCAGGAGAGGTAAGTACCATTACTGGTGACTAGGCTAGAACACAAGTACGAGTACATATCCACAAGAGGTGAGTACCATTACTGGTGACTTAGCTAGAATACAAGTACGAGTACATATCGACGAGAGGTGAGTACCATTACTGGTGACTAGGCTGGAATACAAGTACATATTCACGTACTTGTATTCCAAGCCTATGGTGAACTAGCCTATTCACCATTACTGGTAAATAGGCTAGAATACGGGCATACAAGTACGGAGTAAGTATGTTAGAAGCTTTTAACTCGTCCCGCTTACATTGTCAAGTGAATTAAGCTATATTATCATTAAATATGAAGATCAAAAGACAATCATGAATTTCACTGACATTAATCCTGACATTTTCACCCAAATCTGTCTATCAGCCAATTTAATTTGTAGGTTTATCAGCAGAAAGCTGAAGGGAATGAATGGAAGGTGCAATAGTCTATACCTGTCGCTTAGTATACTGCAGGTATACTATTACACAAACCTTACATTTTGGTGCCCACATATCGCTTTAAGTTTGACACTCATGCATATTTATAAACCAAAGTCGAACATAACGGCAACAGGTGTAAATATAACCAGATATGGACTAAGCCAAAAATTCGTACCAATCAAAAACAAGGAACTTTGTACTATAGTGCGATATATTTGACAGTGTTTAATGGCATTTTAATGTAAACTGTATAAACTCATGGTATAAATTTCTAATAAACAGACTACGAAAGTCTCAATTTATAGTTACTACATAGAAGTTATTCTAGACAGTTTTCGAAAAGACATTTTCAGGGGAAATAACCGATGTTGTCAGAATGTACCTTTCAAATGTTAAGCATAGGATTTAAACTGTGCAATATTTCCTGTGGATATGTTAAATTAACAAGAAAAAAGTATATATATTCACCTGCCTGCGTCAATAATGTTATAGCTTACTCTATGAGACACTTCTGCTTTTTTTTTTGCAATACAATAAAAAATTCCGAGATCCTCTTTCTTTCTTTTTTAAACTGTCAAACATGATAATGACGTCAGTTTCTAATTTTAGTTGTAGCATTTCGGTTTAAGGAATGTTCTCGGTTTGATGTTCACTTTCAAAGGAAGTGCCACTTCCCTATTTCATTTCGGAGATCTAATGTAAAAAAAAAAAATGGAAAAACACAAAAACAAAAAAACATCTGTACCATTTATTTGGCATAAGAGGTCTTTGTATTGTTTTTCTTTTATATTTTTGACGAGAAAATGAAACTGATTTGACATTCCGGGACGGTATAGTCCACCCAAACTGAGCGACATATTGTGATATATTTCGACTGAATTCAATTCAATTTAAAATGCAATTTTGTGAAGATTTGGTCATATAGTATAGCCCTCCGTGCTGTACAGTGTTCCCATAGAGGTGTCAAGGTACCCCTGAGGGGAGTAGGGAGAGGGGAGATGCTTTGCTCATCGGCATTGGTGATATATAGTTCAAACTTGTCCAAGCAAAGGAAGCATACGCCCCATCTCCATCCCATCCCCCAAAAAAAATTTAAAAAAAGAAGGAAAGAAATGAACAAACAAACACACAGACACATACACATACACGCACATACGATTATGTTACGTAAGCCTCACAAACATACACATACTCCCGACCTCCCACTCTTATATACCGGATGAAAGCTACGACATACTCAGCTAGTAACCTTCTGTTTAACTGGTTTGCCTCATATGTATAAAGGACACCAAACTATACATTTTGAGCGGCAGTGGGAAGGCAAAAATTCCCCGAGAACTCTAAAAAACGAAGGTGTCATCCACTAGCAGGATTCGAACTCATTCTGTCAGCGAACACCTTAAATGGAGATATCGAATACTTTCTGCATCTTTAGATCAAAATCATATCCTCCTATATATCATTTGGTATGTTGGAGATATAAATTTTTTTCCAAATTTGGTGGTACTTTGTAAATGCATCTGGCAACAGCTAAAGTGAATGACGTCATCACGGCAATTCAACTGATAATAGTGTAATATTTTGCTCACTTATTCACAGAGGGGAATAATATTTCTTTACCAACAAAGTTCATTTTGATGAATTTCTATACAGAGAACCTTGGATTGCAGCTAAAACAAACATTTCCAATAACATCACTTTCTTGGATAAATTATATATAAAATAAAAGTTATTAAACAACATTATAGCCGTGATTACGTCAAGGACCACCTGCCGTTTTGTGCACCCCCCTCCCTTGAAAAATTAAAGATTTACACTGTCAAAATAAGGTTCATATACAATTAAAGATATCTCGAGTTATAGGAAGGAAATATTGAGCTGGAGAGTCAGCTCGCAAGCAGTGGGGGATACTCATCTTTTAGAGATATAAAAGTGGATTACAAGGCTGATACATGTTGAAACCAGCAAATTGTGAAGATTAAATTAAATATCGTAACCAATGAAACATATGAACATATATTCATTATTCAAACACGGTTATTAGAAGATATGACAGAAATCATGCTCTTTGCTGTATATTGTGCAATGTTCTAAAAATAAATTGTAGATAATCATTTTGTGGCACGACACAGGAATAATGTTTGCCAAAGGTCTTGATGTATTATTGTTCACTTTCATGTTGTTTACCTAATAGTATATATGTCTACACCCAATGGTACCAAAGATCAATCATGACGTATAGACATGCGCAGTAGGAACTGAAAATGTCTTCATGTATTGCAGCCGTGTAACAGTGAACTATATATACCGAGTTGGGTATACAAACACTGAAAAATCCTGACACGCAAAGGTTTACGCTGATTTCATATACTGTTGTGCATCGTGTGCGCAGGAGACCGGCGTCATGTACGGTACTAACAGCTGGTTCGGCCGGGATATAGAATCTTATTATCCTTCCAACAGCTCGAAGTGAAATTATAAGGCATCGAATCGGGCAAGGAATACATAGTTTTCATCAAGAGTGGTATTTAATTATTTATCATGATTAAAGTAAAGTAAAGTGTTTCAAAACACCGATTGAATTGATATAGTCTGGCGTATGCTTATGGCAATGAGAAGTTCAGTGATGTTTATATTAGTAAATATGCCTACCGTACTGATGAAAGTAACACGCTTATTTTCTGACGCGAGGGGCCATTCTCGGGGATGTTTAGTCAAATTAGGGGGCCACGTGAAATATGTGATTATAATTTATTTTCATTTTCATAATATGTAGTAATTACGGAGGTATGAAAACTTCAAGAAGGGGGACACTTGACCTATTATTTGCCTCAGGGCCCAACTTGGCTCCACCGAAGCAGTGGCGTAGCCAAGCGGGGCGTGGGGGGCGACAGCCCCCATGAAAGCTTGTAGCCCACCCCCCCCCCCACTGGGATTTTGGGTGTCGAAAAAAATTACATGTGCGAAAAATATATCATTGGTCTGAATGGTTTCGAATTTCCATATGATGACCACTCATGAACGACCCTTCGACCGCGGACCGGCAGTAGGCTATAGTTGCTGAAAAACCGGACGTCACATAGCGCATAGGCCGGGTTTTCACTTCTGGGACGTACCCTGATGCTCTTAAAACCGCTAAAACACCAAATTTTCAAGAAAGTAGACAATACTATCGCTGAGAATCAGTCTATCACCCTAATAATGTTTCAGACGCAATCTTTGATCAAGTCAGTTTGACATATAGTTCGTTCATTCAGTATGTTACTTGGCTGAAAGCCCAGTCAATCTTTCCTTATTTTCCACGCGCAGTTTGCAGATTTGTTGAAAAATGTCAATGCCGGTGTCAAACTTACAATTTTGTGGTATGACACCCAGGAAGGCAAGTCGAGAAACTCACATGCAGTCGCGGCGGATAGCTTCCTTCGCCTATAGTATGTCCGGGACATTTTGGGGCATCGTTCCTATAGGCCTATATCTGAGGCCCTGGGATCATTCCTTGACCGACTTGGTGCAATATAATGTGCCCAGTAAATGTATTCACAGATTGTTAGTTGCCATGGGTTTGAACAAATGAGGGGTATTCTACCCTGAAACATAGGGCAAAATGGGGCTGGGGTTTCCAGCAGTGGGTTTGCACTGGGTTCTAATGTTGATGTCAATTGGAATCACTAATAACAGAAATAATCCACCAAAAATTAAGGCCGCATGAACTTTATTGCAGATTTCCTGTGTGACGAATTTGTAATTTCCTCCCGAAATCACGCAACTAGATGGCTGCTATCCAGCCTGGCAAGTGCCACCTCCAGCGATCTGGCAGATATTGAAATCTGAAATTTTCTTGGTACGCTGCGCGCCAACCGATGGTGGCGCTCCGCTTAGATAGTACTTGCGGCCGGAATACTCGATCGATTGCGCCCCCCCCCCCCTTCAAATCGGATTGACGCCCCTGCTTACAAGGCTTGGGGAGTGTCATTTCCGACGATCTAGGAGGCCTTATTATCTACAAATTTCGTTACGCTGCGCGCCAACTTATGGTGGCGCTCCGCTTAGATAGTAACAAGACGCCCTTCCAGGAAATGGTCAAGCCCCCCCCCCCCAGCGCCCCCCCCCCCACTGAAAAAGTCCTGGCTACGCCACTGCTCCGAAGCCACTGTTGATTTCAGTACATGAAACAGACGACTACCCGTCTACTGGTATAACACTGCTATGAGTAAAACGCCTTTGTTTCGTCATGTTTGTAACATATACATACTGTAAAAGGAACACTCTATCCAGTGTATTCAGTTATCAGATAAACATCGACATTTACTGTGTGTCGTACCATAAGCCTACATCACAATCTATAATGGGCCCTAAATGTAAACGATTGTTAATTGTTTTTTATTTTTAAGTTTTACAAAATGGCCGGTTGTCATAGTAATGAACACCTGATCGGCGTTGAATATACGATATCTGTAACGCAGAAACGTCACTCGTGACGTAACCCTAATAAATATTAAATCAAAAGATATACCCGTGAGTTAAATTGGAAATTCAAATTACTCAGGTATTATTTTTCTTAAATAAAGAAGCGGGAAAAAATTATCATAATGAAATCTCAACTTCAATTTATATATATATATATCACCGTTGGTCATATTTCGCTAGTTCGTGATGTAAACTGCATTTTGCACACTGTTAAAAATAATAACCAAAAAAGATTGGCCAACTGCTTGCCTAACGTTGGTCACAATATCAGCAGAAAGTTTAAAAAGCAACCACAGCAGCAAAGGAAAAAAAAAGCCGACAAAATGTGGGGTTTCCTATATACATGGTTAAATGGTCAGGAATCTGTCGATTACTCTTGAAGCCAAATGTTACACACTTCCATAAATATCTTCAATATACGAGTTTAAGAAAAAGCTTTCTTTCTAGTCATTGGCATAAACTGTTCTTTTGACCCCAGATAATGCGATACTGCAGTGTAACCATGCATGCATGTTGGTCATTATAACAAGAATACCGATGATAATGACTTTTCATTTATCTATCTGTCCGTTATAAGTGTGCTAACCTACCAGTCACACCCACACGGTAGTGACGGAACATTAGCAGCTATAGCTTCTTATGTTCCTGGCATGCATGTTTAATTTCTTCTTTTAACACCTTAGCGATATCACCGTATAGCGAAATTACCCGAAAACAGGAAGTATAGACTTCCAAGCAAACTGTCATGCCTTTGTCCAGGACTTTCAGGCCTATAAACTAACCGTTACAAAGACTCTGTGGACGAAGTTGGTTTACCCGTCTGTAGTTCCAGTTTTTGTCTCTACAATAACTTTATTGTCTGTGTACTTTATAGGCCAAATTTAACATACAGTGAAACACCCATTTCACAGTAATTGTACATGGTTCAATGCTACTCGGGTTATGTGTGACTGCTATAGCGAGATGGATTGATCGCACCGACTCATATCAAAGGAGTTCCCCTGCCCCTCCTTTCCCCTTCCATTTCCCCTCCACCTATGGTCAACCCTGTCCCTTCCGAAGAAAGTTGATTATTTATGCAAAACATATGCATATAGACAGTTAATCATTTTATATACACCACTACAACCTGATTCATTATTCCAATCATATTTCCTTTTGGTCAAATAAGTCCCTACTTTAGAAAAACGTTCTTTTTACTATAAGACCACAACACACACTTTTTAAAAGCAAATCGCAACCACTGCCGTGATGTCATTGCTAAAGTTAAGATTCTAAAATTGGATGAATAGAAACCTTTGATGCCTGTTTACATATTATCTTTAATCTTTTGCTATCAGATGTAATTGTCAAATTGTATGGACTCTGACCTGTAAACAAACTCACCATGTATAACAAATAGTATTGTAAGTAAACATAACCTTTCACTGTACGTGACGTCACATCGAAAGTTCATGATTATTCAACAGGATTGATAATACGGTGGCTGTATATACGTGGAAAGAAAATTTCCTAGAATTGTTAGTAAACACCTTGTAGTACCAAAACATCTCTGTTATTTTATTCCATTCAACTTAGTTGACGAAATGTAAATATTGCTAATGACCAGTGACATGGAAATAGCCAGAGAAAAAAAGGAAAGAAAATTATGTACAGTAAACTCTATTCCAGTAAGTTGTGAAATCTCCTGGGTGGGTTTGGGTGGGGAGTGGGGTGGGGTGGAGTGAAAGAGGGGATTTCTGGCAGGGATGGGCAACATTTCAGACTAACTCTATGTGTCTCACTCTTATAGACAGAGACCGTTAGTGTTTCACCACGATTGAAATCAGTATTACATTAATTTTAAAGTTACTTTCTCGGATAAGTGAACAACATATCATTACATCATTTTGCCAAAGTATATTATCAGGCAAGCACAATGTTTCATTTGGACGGGACAACTTCGACTGTCAATGGAACGTGAAGTAAACCACACCACAAAGGTACCTCAAAACTTCCGGACAACTTTGCGTATGGCAGGCTATATATAGGTGTGACTGTCACCTGAGCAACCATGAATTAACATTTTCAATTAACAATTAAAACCAAGGTATCATGAAATTACGACATAATTTCCTAACTATAAAGTGAGTTCAAGTAACTCATCTTCATCACAATGTAGCATCCCCCCCCCCACCCCAAACCCACCCAAACCACAATAAACCACCCTCCCCTTCAGTTTGGGAGGGTTCTCTTTCTTGAACAAGGAACACTTTGGGCATTGATGGCGAACACTCTATACACCCCTTCAGTTGAGGAAGGTAAATATAGATTTATGATAAATTTGGCAGAGAATGGGTTCATTGGGTGAAGAGTCACTGAGACTTCGTGACGTCATGCTCAGGACTATTTGTCTCCAATCGTTTTACATTTGAAACAAAATAAAGTTATACGAGTCTATACGATCTCTCCCTCGATGCAGACACATGCATATATATTGAGCTTTGTAACTATATATGTATAGGCCTAGTATATACGGTATACGTTTCATAAATCAGATAGCATTTAGCGTTGATTGTAACTTTAATTTCTAGACTTTTGATCTAATTGTTTCCAGAAAAATGAACAAAGAAAAGCTGACTAATGATGGGAAGAAAGTGGCATGATCTCCTTCACCCCACCCCACCTCCCCACCCCCACCGTGCGCACGCCATTGTAAGGCGATGACTAATTAATTAGAGTATGTTAAAGCTATACTGACATATAGCTTGCTCAATCCTGTAGTTATTCATCTGTGTATGGATATTAGTTTCCCTCTAAATGATCCTACCTGCAGACTTTTGATTGTGCATTTCTTGATTTGTTTTGTAACTATGGTAATTCCGGTGAAACTGGTATAGAAACGTTCCTGAACATTACGTGAATGGTATTGTAAACTCTATATGTGTGTCCCGCGACCAGTCATTATCACACGGGAATTGAAGTGTGTTAGAAATACAATACAACGGCCCACGTATACGCAATACAAATATAAGGCGTACATTAAAGAAATCGTCCATGCATGGGCGAGACTTCATCTATAATAGTGTTCACGATTTGACCTGCTTTCAACAAAGTATATATATTATATCTTGATATGACCGAGCGTGTTATTCATGATGCTTCTAACCCGTCATAATTAATATCCTAGGGACGCCATGTTATATGGTGTAATATGCACTATGCTTATTAACCAACACGCAATTTCTACCTGCACACTTCTACAAACAAATGATTCATGATGATATATATATGATTAATTCCGATCTTTTTTTAAAAAATGAAGTCTGCAGTTAAAAAGGCATTTCCATTCACCCATCACGAATCAAGTCATGAAACACTACAGACAGCTCTTGTTTATCGACCGAAATTGAACATACATATATTATATAGAGAGACGGATTTTTGTTTGACCATGACTTCGGAAATTTATTTACAGTTATCGGAGCTTTCATGGGTTCTGCGTGGCCATCAGGGGAAGGGAGGGGGGGCCTGGTGGGTAGTGGCTCGATCCTCATGGGACCTAAAAGTTCAACGTCGGACCGCTGTATAGGACTATGTTGGAATTAGATGAATCAAAGAAACTCCCTAAGTCATATAAAATATTTCTTCATTTGTGGATGTCCAAATTGAATTTATTTCGTTAGTTTGCTCATTGGTTTCTTTGATACGAAAATGATATAAAGCAATATTTTGTGTGCTATGGTTGATACTGTTTTATATGAAAACAAAACTTGTTATCGATGGAAAATGTAACTTAATCTTTAGTCTCAAATATCCACCAATATCATATTGTCAGTGTATTATGTAAAAGAGTGGCGTATAGCCTATCTATAGTAAACCATCGTTCGATGTAACGTAATCAGGTAAGTGGTATCATGTAGATAATGTGCAGTGGTAAATCACCCCACGCATTCAATCTTGTGTTAGTATTATGTAACAGGTAATCTTGTGGCTTTTTTTTTCAAGTTAAATTATTACTCGAAGGACAGCCACGAAGAGAATAGACTATAAGCTTATCTGATTTTAAACTTGTCACGTGATCTTAATCCTCACTAAGACGATTATATATATATATATATATATTCGAGTATAAAGACTGACGTATACATACACATGTCTACCGCTTCATCCTATACCCTTTCCTCCCCTATACCCTCGGCCACAGTGTCAATCTTTCTTCTATCCTTGTAGTTGAAAAATAAACGTTCGACTAAAACAGGAAAGCTGCGAAAGGTTTCCCTCCATTTCACAGTATAAGACTTATGTATAAACTGCAACAAGTAAAAACTTGAATAACAGTGACAGGTCCAGAAGTATCCATTACATATGGATTGGGTAATGCTTCTTACCAAATAGTAATTTACGTAAAGAGTGCAATTTAGGACTTTCCACAATTAAGACTGACCAATTAACAACGACTGTGGCGCAATAGGAAACAAATGTCTTATTCATCCATTCCTTCTGCTTTTAGTTCACGGTCAAGGTTTTCCACTTTTTCATCATTTGTATTCAAACTGTAACTGTTCTTTGAAATCTTTATAAGTTTTCAACTAGTCAGACTAGAATACAATATACATTTACTATGACATCACGACTCTTTCTCGTTTCTAATTTGCTGTTATGTACATGAAATGACTATGCATAAGTCACCTTTGACTCAGAAAAATTGGCCAATCAGACCTCGCAATATGGACAATCAGGTTTAAAAATAGCACATACGTCATTTTCATTCGGAGCTCTCACTGCACTGAGACCTGAATATAACAGCAACGTATAGCATATTGGTACGCACTTAGTGTACACAGAACCCATAGTAAAAGTCCACAGTAATCACACACATACCATCCACAACGCGGAACGCTTGTTGTGGGAAAATCGCCATTGCAACTAACTGGAAACCTTTTTAGAAGCCTAAAATCTTGGTTAAATCTGTTACATTTGACATCGTTCTATTGAAGGAAATAATACACCAGTCGAAGAAGGGTTTCAATCGATAGTTTATGATCTTTTTTGGTTATCATTTGTATTTTCAACGATCTTCATTCGTATCTGCATACTTCGACTACAATAGAGTGTTACTGTGTGCAACGATAGTGAACACAATCGACGCCATTTGGATAGTTTACATCGAAGTATCGATTCGTTGATTACAGGTATAAATTTATCCTTGTATTCTCCCGAATGCCTCCAGAAGTCTCGCCAGCACCAGCCCCTATTGAATGGCCTGCAAGTCGCGGTAAGGACCAAACTTGTGCAGAAACCGTAGCATCGATCCCTTCGAAAACAGTTGTTGACCACGACGGTGAAACTAAGATGTCTACCTTCCTCAAATTGCATCAAATAAATACGACGAATAGGGCGATACGTAGCGTCCAAAATGCTTCCAACTTGTCACAGTCTTCCGAAAATTTAGCAAATGACAATTTATCACCAAGTTCATTATTAGTTCCAAGAGGTACCAGGAGTCCAAGAGCCGGTAGAAGTCCATCTCGTATGGACAGATTATGTCATAACCACGACGATGATGATGTTGTGCTTCCACAGGAATTGTACCAAAAACTTTATGTTTCAAAGCCTACTCGTAAAACCTGCGATTTTGCCCATTCTCGGACCTCATCTTGCCCGTTTTTGCTTCTTGATTGCCGTTCAACTAAAGCCTTCAAGCAAAAACATATCGACGGTGCTCTTAATGTTAACTGTTCTAATAGGCTTTACTGTCGACGGTTAAGAGATGGAAAAATGTCTATCGCCGATTTAGTTTCATCAGAAGAAGGGAAAATTGTTTTGAAACAATCAAGCCATAACCAAAGAAGGGAAATAATTGTCTACGACGAAGACACTCAACGGACTGATAGTTTACCGACGTCTCACCCGACACTTCTGGTTTTATCAAGATTAAGAAAGGAAGGGACTAGGGCATCTCTCTTGAAAGGTAAGCTCTTTCTTTTGGTTTTACGTTAATTATCATCTCACATTCTCAACAAATTTGTAATTTTTCAGACATTGATTGTGATCGTTGAATGTAACGGACTAATTTTCAGAGATTATGCCTACCGTTTATTTATTACCGCCACTTCTCTACGTTTATATACTAATGATACTGTGTACGTACGTTGCTGATACTGATTATGTTAAATCGACATTTATACAGTGTATGTAGTGTGCTGTGTGTTTCTATATAGCCTAGGCTACACCATATATGTTTTCAACGAGATTACCAAACTGTCAGTGCAAAGGTCAAATCTCTTTTTTACAGCCAAGGCCTTTCTTTATTGGTCATTGTAATATGGGAAGTTATCAGTTGTTTGCTTCACTCCTACGGTCCTAGCTGCTCTCCTGAAATTAAATGTTTGTCGTGTTGCCGATAAGGTTCAATATTTACTATTTGACTGTTAAAAGTTCTGTATGCACTTCAGAATGGCAACCACGGATAGTATAATCAAAGGGGTAGAGATAGGGAGAACAAACTTACAGTGGAATATTCCAGTGTACGTGTTAACTGGTTCAGTGATCAGCGTGAATGCGTCGTGATCGAGTTCTAGCACTCTGTGAATTGATACCGTGTCAAGTTGAAGGTTAGCATAGACCGAGGCCGAGGTACTTGCTGACAATACATAATGGAGAACAAAGACATTAATTTTGTCAATTGTTAGATTAAGGCCATAAAGGGTCTCCATTTGATCGACATCTCCCGTTTCCATAAATCACCAGGGTCTGTGTACATTAGGTTATTAAATATGGTATCTTGACGGAATGGGAAAGCTGTTCAGGTTATATATGTAGAGCGCATAACCTTGGTGAATAACTGAATCAAATAATACCCAGCAGCCCCCCCCCCCTGCCCCCGTAATATGCTGACTTGTAATTTATCTTTCTTTTTTCGTGCTGCAAAACAAGCAACATAATTTTTAAACTAAAAAAAAAAGAGTAAAAACAACAAGGAAAGTTAACATGGTGCAATACATACCACCTTTGCTTCTACGATGCTTTAAGTTGTAAAGTGCTATATTTTAATACGTCTGTCCCCCCCCCCCCTATATTATTCGCAATATAATATAACACATTAATTTCTTAGTGTTAATTCGCCAAGGTCTATTTTTGACTTTGATTCGTTAAAAAGAAGAAGAAGAAGAAAAGAAACAGGGTAACAAATAGTCATGAGTTAGAACAGTTCCCCATTCTTTATTGTGTGTAATGATTCAGTATCTAGCAGGTACTGACTGTACTGGTATTGTGATAGGACCAGAACAATAGCAGGCTATATCGTTGACACCCTCTACCCACGCTGTGACTAATGAAATGCGTGATAGCGAATGGTGTGGGTATATAGGGTTAAGTCATTTGTTGAGCAAGAAAATGATAGTCATCATAATATCGACAATTTAGATTTTTTTTTTTAATATTTTTTTTTCTCCTTTCTGCAGGTGGCATGCAGGCTTTTGAACAACGATACAGCGACATGTGCAATGCAGACTTTCAAAACGCAAACCAGACTTCATTGAGCCCTCTGATTATGAACGTTAACAGTGCGCCTTCAAACCTAGACTCGGCCGGGATCGAGAACCAGCCGCCCCGGTGCGATTCGGCAAGTATCGACGCCCCGATGGCCCGTATTCTGCCATACCTTTACGTCGGTGGGGACAAAGATGCTGCAGATATCGGCGAACTCAAGAGAAACGGTATCAACTTTATTCTGAATGTGACCAACAAGATCCCATGTTACCACGAGGGAAACGCAAACTTCAATTACCTGAGAATCCCAGTGAAGGACAACGGATCGGAAAACCTTCTTGCCTATTTCGACGCTGCTTTCCATTTCATTGGTAAGGAATTATACCCCCTTACCCCTTCCCCTCCGAAAACCAATCGCTTTTGAGGACAAAAACAAATGGTTCTGTATTTGTTTATTGGCTGACCGAGAAATTAGTCATAACATGTATGCAGATGAAATCCAACTATTCCTTGACCGCAAATTGAAATCGTTTGATGACAAAAAGAATAGTTGTATTTATTCAATCTCTTATGGTATTGGTGGTTTTGTTTTCACTGGAGACTTTTCTGTATGCAGTGCGCATGACTCATTTATCAGTCAGTATTTGGCAAATCGCGCTCCTGTATTGTTCAAGGTTACTTGCACCGGCATTGAAAACCAAAAACGATGACTTGTTTGTTCTTCTCTGAGTAAATATTTAAAATTGAAGTGGAAAAATGACGCTTTGTGAAATAATTCTTTTAAATATATATATATATTTTTTGAAAGTATAGGGTATTTGAAACATGCACTACACACATGATTTTAAGAATGATTCTACTGTTGTAAGTTAGGAAACGACACAAATGATGATATAGGTCAAATACTTCTGCAGCGTGTTGATAGCAAAACGTGACACCAGACGTTACGCTCTGCTTCAGTGCCAGCAGATATAATAATAACCTCGAATTTATTATGAATAAACCACATGTTTTCATACGCCTAATATCATAAGAAACAGACCCGCAACTCTTCGAGCCTTCGACTCCGCTGGTATAGTCTGTCGCCAACTCGTGTCGCCTCTCTTTAATCCCGGTGAAATTAAGAAACCATCAACATCTTCACGACCAGTAGTTGTTCACGTTGACTAAAATAGAGTTATGAGTCACGACGGTCGCATACTAATTTAGTTTTCCTTTGCATGGCGACGTGTTCTATATTTGATAAGGTCGGTTTATTAATAAAGACCTCCATTGATTACGTATATACATGCATGTATGGATGTGTGTGCGTGTGCGCGCATGGTCTCTCTTGCCTTGGGGCGATACAGCTTAAGATTCTCGGCATAACCTCGTAGGTCTCACACCCGTTCGTTTTACGTAAGCAACTGTAGATGAATCATTTCTCTACAGACGTAAGAGTAATGCCAAGATGCCAGTGATGTGGATTAATTGGCCAGCTATTTTCGGTAAATCTGTAAAGGATTTCCGTGTTCGCAATAATCTGCTACTATATTTGATATTCGATAACTTCGTATTTTAATTTCGTGAAAAATCAGATGCTAAGGTCAAAATGTTCATAGTAGAACTTCTTGTCAGATTAATAAAGGAAATATGTTAGGGGGAAGTATAAAGTTTTCAACAATGATGTAACCAGAATAGAAGAACGAGAATTTTGAGAAAGTCGTTTAGTTCAACCATATCTCTTTTGTTATATATTTGAGGCAATATATATATATAAATATATTTATTTAAGACAATAAAACTCAAGTTCAGGCAAAATGAAATTGTAATGCATATTTAAATGCAGACATTATTTGGCAACAATACATCAGCCAATGAAATGTCCCAAATAAAGGGTGGAATGAAAAGGAAGATAAAATGAAAGTCTATAGAGGAACTTGTTTTGCACTTCCCTGTTCATAATACCTCAGTTTTGTCTGTTAAAAGAGAATTCTGCTCAGTTTGCAGTTTCCCTATTTAGACATTTCACTCTAAAAATAGCTTTTTTTTTGTGACTCTTGTCACTGTGATGTGAGGATTATATATGGACATTTGCTGATTTATGTCTATATATGTATATATATATATATATATATGTATATATATATACCTCACAAAAGGAAATGTTTTTTACAGCTGAATGACATGCAAGAAATATTAATATTTATACCTCTGTCTCTCAAATTTGTGCTTGATCATTTCCCAGCGAGTGAAAGTTGTAACTTCATCCATCGACTGTTAATCAACATTCGTTTTCGTTTTGCTTCAATAGAACAAGCACGCCAGACGAATGGAAGGGTTCTTATTCATTGCCAAGCTGGGATTTCCCGCTCTTCCACCGTTGCCATTGGTTACATAATGAAATACCATAATTTGACTATGAACCAGGCGTACAACAAGGTACAAGCTTGTCGACCAATCATCGCACCAAACCTCAACTTCGTCGGACAACTCGCAAACTTTGAAAAATCACTCCAGACGTCGAAAGCTCAGCAACGGAAAATTGAAGTGGTCACTGTAGGGTGTAGCATACAGGCCCACAGTAGCCGACCCAGTACACCAATCACGGAAATTGACATGTTGGAGACGTAGAGAGTTCCATTAGTTAAACCCGCCAAAACTCCACCAAACTTCCCGCCCTGTGTTCTCAAAATATCAGGGTGCCCTTTTTTTTTTTATTCGTGACCCCTTTTATCCATTTTTTTCTGTTTCTTTTCTCTTCCGATGTAACCTTTACCTCGATAAATTAAGAAAAGGAGCATAATTAAGTGAGTATTTTTCATCTCAAAATATATATATTTTTGGAGGAATGTTGTCGAGGATGAGACTACTTATATTATTTCAGAAAGAATAATTATGTGAGTTTTGTTACTCTGCAATATCGAAAGAATCAACCAACTCTATAATCGTTAAGTTGCAAGGTCACAAGACATGTTTGGTCTGTTTCTTAAATTTATATCAAAGATTGAATGGAAACTGTAATCACAATCCACTCGCTGCATCCGATATACCGATATGGTATTGCATAATATTTATATATAACCATTATATGAATGCATTTCTCAGGGGATGCGTGGGGTGGGGCAATGGGGGGGGGGGCAGCAGGGATTGTCATAGTCATAGATTATACTATAGTGGTCACTCAGTAACTGACAGAGAATTTCAACATGATTTCGATGCCGGTAAAATTAAAAGGTATTTATATACTGCATGTATATATACTTCCAAGAAGGAAGTGGTACGTGTATTAAAAACAAGAGAATGTCTTCACAATCTGTTCAACTATGACACACCGGTAATAGATTGTCAGGCATATTTTCATTAATTGATTCTGAGGGGAATTGAAAGAGGGTATGTAGAAAGTTTGTCGGCACAGAATTTTAAATTGAAAAGGAAATACCAAATTTGCGGCGAACTTCCTGCATTTGAAAAAAATCTTTGGAAATAACATGTCACCCCTAAAATATGCTCTCTTTTTTTAAAATTATTTGTTATAATATGTACTTTTGTTGTTTAATTGTATTTTTTTCTAACTCATAATCACCTACGCATATTCTCAATTAGCCAAATTAGCTAATATACAAGTACCTCGATCAATAGCCATTCTTGCTTGTTGTCATGAGCACTATGCCCTTCTTTTTTTCTTCTTAAATTATTGATAAACAATTTCCGACAAAAATTGCTTATCAACGTTGGTGAGAAATTGAGACGGATTCATTGTGTGTACAATTAAGTGGTTCTAGTTTTTTTTACACAATCATTTATACAGTAAGAGTTAGAGGAAACAAAAGGAAGGTTGGGGGAGGGGTGGCGGAGAGGGGGGGGTAAATTAATGAAAAGACGTTTGTTTGTAAAACCGGTTTTCATTATGATTTGATTTTACCGTAGAACTAGATCTTGGATATGGAGTGAGAATAATGATGTGTCTGATGTATTTCTTATGTGTGAATGTTTAGTTAGAAAGATTTACGGAAGTCAAACCTGTGGCGCCTCCGGATTGTATTTGATGTTTTCATATAGGTAATGGGAAAGGGGGGGGGGGGGGGGG
>KN882367.1:224596-235480 GCA_000934455.1 Apostichopus parvimensis
CCCCCATCTCACCAACTGAATCATCCCTCTCAAACCGAGCCTGCTTCAAAGGCAGTATGATCATACATGAAGCACAACACTTTTTCAATGAGTAACCATTTATCTTATCTCTCTATGGCATATTATAGAGTTATTTAACTGGATAACATTTAAGCTAAAGCCTTTTACGTCACCATACCGCAATAATAATAAGATCAAAAAAGGTGGTATTCAAAAAAAAATCGTTGAATGAAAACAGTCAGCAATTTCTTTGTGATATATATGCTATTGAGTGGAATACCATACGTCTATACCATTCTTGTACACTGATATCGGCATTCTTTTCTTACAGGGACTGCGACCTGACTGAGCTCACCCTGCCACGGACAAAAAATAATAATAAGATCCAAAGAGGTGTTCCAGCGATTGAACGGAATGTATGATTACGTAAATGACATAGTACAAATAGTTGCAATTAAACAGATACGATTACGTACTATTTTAAAATTACCTGATTGAGTTCAACGAAAGCTGAAAATTCACCGACTACGCAAAGAAAAACAAATGGCATTTCGGAATGATTTGATTTTGTATAAGACAACAGTGGGTCTGAGACGATGCTTAAACAATTAGATGATTTCTTTGCGCAACAGATGAGGTGGCATTGCTAAAACATTAACCACTTCCTAGCAGGTTATAAGCTGCAATTAAATAGCCATACTATTTTGCAGTTTTTGCGTGCCAAGTATTTTCCTTTCTCATCAAAAATATAAGTCTAATTTGTTGATTAGTACTTCTTCAAGTCCCAGTCATCAATCAGTAAAAAATTAAGTTTCTATCATTGTATGCTAAGTCTATAGACCAATCTATATCTTCTCAACCACGTTCTCCACGCGGTTAACTGGTATAATAACCCACAGCCTAACCCTACCTCAATCATCACCACCGCCCCACCCCCGTGGGAGAGGTTAATGACCCGGATCGGGGGGAGTAGGGGAGGGGGGGATAATGGCACTTCTTTTGCGCACTTATACCTGCTTTTTAAAGCTAATGCACTTCAAAATGATGATATAAAACGAACAAATATTCAACCTTGTTAATGTATGTGTTACATATATCGGGGGTATAATGGGCGCAGGGAGGGCTAGAGAGGGAGGGTATTTAGGGTAACGATTTCATTCATCTAAATGAACACTGTGTGTTGTTATTCATATTACAAACTGAGGACTTTCTTAGATAATATTCTACTGTTAACATCTCTATACGTAAATTGTAAGCAACAAACTATCAAGCCGTCTATTATCTAAGTTTGTTTTTTTGTTTTGTTTCTAAGTTGCGGGAATGATTACTGCAGTCACGTGTATCGAATGTGATAATCATCCGGTAAGTGGCCGCGGAGTCGATGCGTCAATCAAGACCAGAGATCGGTCCTAAGGTATCACTTGGTGCACCGATTCAATCAGTAACGCCGGGTTCAGAGCCATTTGCACCCCTATAGAGCACCGCTGAACAAATACATGCAGTGTGGATGCTTGATATTATATTAATAGAATTCCAATGGTCGATGTAGTCTTTGCTCGTCCAGCCGTTTGTTTTAATGTTCCCCTATACATACGCTCCACGTCCCCATTTCTTTGTTTCGTCACTCTCCTTTCAACCAAAGAAATCTCTCCCGCGTCTAAAGTTCGCCAGACATTGCTTACCGTACCATTTAAAATAAAAAAAAATCCTGAAGCATAATTACGGAGAATACCATGACCTTCAACTATAAACGGGCAAGCAATCTATTTATTTATTTCCCTTCAAACAGGATTTAAAAATCGTTGAATGAAAACAGTCAGCAATTCCTTTGTGATATATATGCTATTGAGTGGAATACCATACGTCTATACCATTCTTGTACACTGTTCTTTTAACAATTGATATCGGCATTCATTTCTTTCAGGGACTGCGACCTGACTGAGCTCACCCTGCCACGGACAAAAAACTCAGCAAAGAATATACACACATATACAGTTAAGGCTACCACGGAAACGCGTGAACACAGAAATAAGAACAATATCAGTTTCTACAGAATAATTGTTTTATTATATTCCTATATATACATATGTGGTTCACATTAGGGTCAGGTTTTGAAGGATTGACGTACTTTTACAATTCTTGTTACGTTTATATCCTCCAAAATGACGATACACATTATGTAACATCTATTCTTGTTCACAGAATTGGGGGAAAAGGGAATAATTGACTAAAATCGTCAGTAGAAGTATTTTGTTGCCTTTTTACATCATCTTTCCCCTGTTTATTAGATTCTAAGGGTTTTGTGTGCGTGTGTGTCACAAAAAAACGCCGATATATATATATATATATATATATATATTTAGCCTCGTCGGTTATAATGATAATATTAGAGTTTCAGCCCTTATTCGTATATATGCATTAGGAGTACAACAGCATTACTACGAATAGAACTAGAATTCACGATTGGCTGAGTACAAGTACAATTACGAGGCCATAAGCACGAGCGAATATAATGTACAGATTTCCGAGTAACGGATTCGAGTACAACTTGGAGCGACTACGAATACACACGGATATGGGTACGAGTACTATCTATATGTACTAGGGACTCACTACAAGAAGGCTGCATTATGAATTATTCATGTTAGGCTATGAATAAATTATTGATAAGCCTCCTTAAACCGCATGTCTCTGATATCGCGCAGATACTCTGATGAGCTCTCACAGACATTATCAGTGAGTATATATATATCAAGTTTGATATGAGTTTTATATACTGTCTGCGACGTGATCAAGGTTATTTTACAGAATGAAGAATCAATGGACCTTCTCTCGCCCTGCTCTTGATATATAGGATTGAACTAATGCCTCTCCCTCTCTTGAATATTAAGCCTAAATTGAAACACTCTCATATCCTTCTACTAATAAGTCTGGGCTTATGGCATCAACTTTCCATTCCACAGTCGCGTATGCAAAGGGGCGGGGTATGACACCCCACACACATCTTCAATCTGGATAGTAAAAAACTTTCCGTCGGGGAGTCTTTTTTACAATCAGACGGGGGATAAGTAAGACCAATCATTCGGACCCCATCACTCCCTGAGGGGCGGATCCAGGGGTGTGAGGTTTTACAACCACTTTTCAACCCCATGCACCAAAGCTTCAATAGTATTTATTAATACAGAAGCCGAAATTTAGACTTAATTGGAGACCTTATTTATAACCTTAATATGCCCTCATTGCACCATTTGACGTCTAAACTTTTAATTTTCTCTCTTCAACTCCGCCCCCCCCCCCCATACTGTTTGAGAGTCGAATTCAACAATCTAATGGTCATCTGTCCCGCCTTTATGTAATACTGGATCATTTGGTCTTTCAACAAACATTCGTACCTTTACCTAAATCAATCTAAGGGGAGGGGGACTTACAACCCCCTCCCATCATTCTCTTCCTATCTTGAAACTTCTCTAACTTTTGTCTGTGAATGGAACAAGATCATTGGGAAAAGATTATTCGTGATTATTATTCGTGATAAAAGATTATTCGTGATGGATATAGATAGAGGAACATATAGGTCCAAACGGATTTCTACACACAGTTACCAACGGTACCACTATAATTTTGCTAACGAAATATTTTGCACAAATTTAGGCGACAAGTGCACTTACATATCATAACATCAATATTGATTAGCCTTACTTATGTCAGATAGTACGTATGTATCGTTGTGTGTCATATAGATTATCATATTATACATATTATGTGTCCTATACATGTTTCTCAATGTCTCTACTACACTACTATAACACGACACTATAACTGATTATGTTTACTTGCGCTTTAGCGATACTTTTCTATAAAAAATATCGACTGTGTTTCAGCATATACTTACTATTTACGCAACCAATGCAACTTATACAAGAAAGCATTGAAGCGGTGAGTTGTTGTCGTAATTTGGCAGCGTGCCAAATCTGAGCAGCCTATTCCGGATCACACGTAGGCCTACATAATAAGAAGTTACCTGGAAACAGTTTACATTAATAGAAACTGGATCTTGTTCGAAGGAAGCAGTTATATCTGCAATGTCCATCTGTTTGTCTGTTGACATTTTAAACGTCATAATTATTAACCCCAACATTTGAAATGGTAACATGTTTGCAGATGTAAAAAGCGAACGAAAACAGCATTTTGCAATACATCTGCTGCCGTCATACATGGTACCGCCAAGTCGATCAGGATTGCCCGAGTAACAATATCCTTTGGGGGGGGGGGTGGGGTGTTTATGAATCAACTTCGACACACTCTCATAAATATATATAGGGGTGGGGGGTATAGAATGAAAGCGGGACGAATTCGTTCCACCCTTCCCTTTCCCTTTTGCAAAATACAAGTGATATTTTACATCACCCGTTCAGGGGAAGCAACAGTGTCCTCCCAAAATATTCAGTCAACCAAGCCATAAGACTATACAAGAACGTCCACATAATGAATATATATGTTGTTCATCTACGTTGTATTCTTACAATTCTTAATTCTAAACACTGGGGTTTCTATATTTGAAAGTGTCTAAATTTAACTCTTTCCAGGAGCAAAATCAGTCCCCCTTTTTTTTTATCTATGAGTGTATTCGCTCAGATTTAGCGCTTATAGAGTGAAAGCACTTGCTAATTTTTCTTTAAGATACAAATTGAAATGATCTTGTTATTGAAATTCACTTCTCTAAGGAGTCATCATTCTGGACACATTCAAAGAGAGGATAATCATTTCTTTAAAGTTAGAAAGTGTACTGGTAACATGTTTTTGAGAAGTCCCATAGTTTAAGACAACATCAGTTTTGCTTTGCTATATGGTGTTATTAAGGAATATGAGCTATTTATTAGGAGATATTAATTAGGAGATGAATTATAACTAATGCGGTATTTATAGAGATAAATAAAATATTGAATCAGTGTCATAATGCCAATGTTTGCCATCTGGCTTTATAATAATTAAAATATATCTTGAAATTCAGAGTTTCATGCATAATTCTTTAACACATCAATCTATAATTGAACGTATACGGAACGAAACTACAATTTCTCAAGATCCTATTCAATAGTTAACATTATCTTAATACAGATAAAAGAACTTATGTCTATAATAAAACAAAAATTGTAATCATTTTGGACAGATTTGTGTCATAAGAAAAAGACATGTTCTGTAATTTGATATTCTGTGAATAAACTCCTTTGAGTTATACTGGAAGCTGAATCAAGCTTTCTGCATGAATTAAGACAATATTTGCACTAAAATCATTCTTTCTTAACTAATGCCACATTGCGTCGAAGTCTTCCTGAAAATGGTCTTATGATGTTACCTATAGTAGAGGTACGTAGGATTACCAATCAAACATCTATGTAAATGTTGTAACCTTTTAGTCATTTTGGAGGTAATGCATATCCAGGATGCTAAAATGTGCTTACTGCTTTTTTTCTATTTATATTCTAATACTATAGTTGTTCAATATAGCACTACAAACTATTACAAATAATACACGAAAAGGGCAAAACCGCCAGGAATTTGCGGTAACGTTTCTTCGTTACGTAGACAAAGGTCCCGTACTATACAGGACATTCTGTGAATAAACTCCTTCGAGTTACACTTGAAGCTGAATCAAGCCTTGGTTTCTGCATGAATTAAGAAATTATTTGCACTAAATCCACTCTTTCTTAAAATGCCTCATTTCGTCAAAATCTTCCTGAAATGGTCTTATGATGTTACCTGTAGTACAGGTACGTAGGTCTAGGCCTATACCAACCAAACATAAATGTTGTAACCTTTAAGTCATTTTGGAGGTGATGCATATTCAGGACGCTGAAATGTGCTTACGGGTTTTTTTCTATTTATAGTATAATACACAAGTTGATCAATATAGTACTACAAATTTTTACAAATAATACACGGAAAGGGCAAAACCATCAGCAATTCGCGGTAACGTTTCTTCGTTACGTAGACAAAGGTTCCGTTCTATACAGGACACACATAAAAAATATAAGATTGAACACAAAAACTGGAAGTTGTAGAGGATAAGAAATACATTTATGGCTTATGAGGTATTACAGGAACCTTTACTAAATGAGTTAATACCGGATTACTTCATTACGTACGGTTTCGTAGCCGTTTTATTTATCATAATAACCACGTCAGTAGAAAATAAACCTTAATAATGATGATAAGGTGAATATCCTTTTGGATCCTGGGATGTTCTGCGCCGTTTACATATTTTTATATTTCTGAAAAGCTTTACTGGAAACTACAATCATGACCATCTGTGTTCAAATATATAGGCTTGGTCATGGGTGGTACTGCTCGAACTGTGGTACTCGAATACATTTTGAAATCAGTTGACAGAAATAAATTATGGATGATAACAAAGTCCCCGATATTCCGTTGACGTAAAAAGAATACCAATCATCAAATTAATGATTTTGTGTGATGATATCCCATTAAGCCACATCACCAACGATGCTGAAACACACATAGCGTCGTATTCAGTGGCATAGGATACTATTTAGTACATAACACCCCCGAACTGCCATGGCGACAAGTATTGATATTAGTAACTTGAATATTGTTAGTGACATAACCAGAGATTTGCCTTCTTTGCAGTTTGAAAGTTCTTTAACGGAAGACGAAAAACCTTACATAGGTTTGAGAGTTAGGTCCCACGCGATCGGCTCATCACTTTGTGGCCAAGCCACATACTTTACAGCAATCCTTAACCAAGCCAGGTGATTAATTTCGCATAACACGTTACTGCCAAGAATTGTGTTGGAAATACAGCTGCCTACACTGGCTGACGTTAGTCAATTGTGGGCATTAGGCGACGAAAACTTGACAAAGCTAAGAGTAAATATGTTGTCTATTAAAAACAAAATGGTGAAAAGGATAATTATGATACGGCCCAGCTCCTGCCACTGGTATTGTTTCATCTGTCTGTTATGTTATTCTTATATGTGACTAGCTAGACTCGGACAGAGGTTGGCCTAACTACTGTAGCCTAACGTTTTGGCTAGGCTAGGACTGAGGCAAGTCTAACGTGAGACCTATAGCACCCCCCCCCCCCTACCAGTAAGGAAAAGTTAAACAGTATTAAAGTTGTGTAGCAGGTTTGGAGGCACTCAGTTTTGTCTTATGCAAAATACAAAACCTGTTATATACAATTTTGCACTCGAACAGCAATTGGGTCCCGTTATTCTCTGCACAGGATCACTTTACGCTGACACTAAAAGGTGCTTTCCGCACACCAAATTTGTCAGCGGAAAGCGACGTTTTTGTCAGGGGAAAATACAGGCTTTTTGCTTGAGGAGCAGAATGGCTTACTGAACTGATTAGGCACATTGAAATGATTTAGCAGAATGGAGAAGCTAGAATTTGAATGTAGCAGGATAGAATTTAGCTCCAACTTAGACAAGATTATTATTAGGATAGCTTAGGTTCAGTAAGAGGAATGATGATTAAGTACAAGTGGCGGTGATAATTAAATTTAGTTAAACAGCGCCACCTTATTTGGTTGTAGTTTTCGATATGGCGTGAAGGTGAAAAAGGTGAGCTGCCGTAACAATTTGGTCTCGCTAAGTTTCATCCTTTAGGAAGTATCTTTTGTGATATTTTCTCATTAACCTGTTGTATTCTTTATATTTTATTCTTGCCTTTTTACGCCGACTGCCAGCGTCTTGTAGTTGGTTACGTAATCCCTAATTACATACACCCATGCCTCCAGTAAATTATAAGCAGCTGAACTTTCCTGACATGAACTCAGTCTAACCATCCTTATGGACTTTCTTTGATACTTTCTCATGTCATTTTCATCATCCTGAATTTGGTATCCTAAAATTGAAGAAAAATATAGTGTACATGTAAGTGGATAAAAAAAAATTAAAAAAATTTCCGCACAAGAAATTTTTCAGCGGAGAGTAATCAGCGGAAAGTAACGTGTGCGGAGAATAACTTAAACCAGGTGGACAGCAATTTGCTCTTATTGCATAGCAATAGCATATGGCTATGTGATAGTGTATGAATCATTCACTGCTACATGTCAACCCCTAAACTGTAGGTCTAAATACTTGTCATACTTTTAATGTTTACTTTAAAGTGTAAAATCATCTTGACAACAAAATTTACCAATGCAGACTTTAAAATGTTAAATTTTGATAATTTTGATCACTTTCCAGACAGAATATTTTGGAGTTGAAGACTCCACCACAAACGAAAGCATCAAAGCTCTTGAGAGATGCTCCGCCCAGGGACCCGCTTTTGGTGGGTCTTATTGGATGTGGGAGACTCGGTACTCAGTTGGCCAACTGTCTGCTGACATTTGCTGATGTCCAACCATCTGAACTTTTAATATCAACAAGAAGACCAGAACTGCTCAGTAAATATATTTACTTTAAACTTTGGCAGATTTTTGGTGAAACCAGAAAAGAAGTGTTATAAGTATGTGTTGCTGTTGTATGATATAGTTTTTCTACTTCATGGCATTTGATAAGGGTTTCATAAAACTCATAATTTTAGTTGTTGTTGTTGTTGTAAGACGTGATTAAACATGTTTGATTTTGTTCAAGTAAAGATAGATTTGTCACATTTGCCGTGGGGAATCACTGCATCAAGTTAACAGCAGAAGGTTGTAGTGACATAACATATTAGTTTCAGGAATAGAAGAAAACAGGGAAACAGTTTACCACCTTCAGTTAGGCTTGCCAATACCATGAGTCTTTTCAAAACAAACTTAAAGGCCTACCTTTTTATGGTCACATATTATCACTAATATTTTTACCGGCTCTTATAATTGTTTATTATTATGATTATGATTAAACTGTACATAATAAGGAGTATGTGAAATGAAGTAAAATGCTCAAACTCTGAATTTCAAACATCGTTTGTTCAATGTTGAGATATTTCATTTTATATAAAAGTTTCCATCCTGATGTGGTCTTCGTCAGAGGCTAAACTAAAAAGGAAAACAGACTAAGGACATATTTAAATCAGACAGATGGACAGACAGCTAAATTGGGCAAAAATTAGACAGAAAATAAATTGGCAGTGTGATCAAAGGGTGTCAGCTTGACTTGAACATTTAACAAGTATTGTAAGTTTTCTTATTTCAATTGTTTCAATTATTCAAATACTCAATTATTTCAGTTATGCTGGGAACATGTTTGCTAATCTGTGATTTCAAACTAAAACACAAATACAGGTTTATATTGTTATCCATGTGTGACATCACAAATTTTCTGACATTCTTATATAAATAAATATATTCTTTCAATAAGCACCTTCCACCTCACCGTTGCCAACTATGTTACATCCATCTCAGTAGATTCACCTCCCTCAGTATCTGACATCAGTAGTCATTTGTTAGTGGAACACGCCTCTCTCTCTCAAGTGAGAATATTAATATCACAGAGCTAAACTAGCAGGAAATTAATAAAAGTCTGAGTATGCTGTATCTTACTTCAGTAGTAAAATGATAAAGCTGTATCAAATCATTCCACAATGTAGGTTTCAAATGTGACAATGTGATGATTCCGAAATCCATCTTTACTCGACATCTCTCTTGGTGTGATCCATTTTCAAGTCACATTCCTTTCTTCTCTTGAACAGATGCTTTGTCTGATCAAGGCGTCAGATGTTTCTATGACAACCATCAACTTGTCCAATCAGCAAACTTGATCTTCCTGTGTGTTCTTCCCTCTCATCTTCCTGATGTCGTCGAGGAAATCCGAGGTTCCATCTCGGCCACTTCCACAGTCTATAGCTTCCTCAGTTCGGTGCCTCTTTCCAGACTCAGATATTGTCTGGGATTTCCAGCGGTCGTAAAAGCAGATCTAAGCTGGAGTGCCGAAGACTCAGGGTTGGACTGGGACTGCACTGAAGACGTGTGTACCGTGCTGGAAAATCAGGTCCAAGTTGAGATGACTTGTCCATTGAATCTGTTAGAAAATTGTAAGTTTCGTCTCCCCCACCCCTTCCCCCCCCCCCTCTGCTCTCTTTTCCACTCTTTTTTCCACTCTTTTTTCCTTCTGTTGCCATTTAAATTACCAGTGACTGATGTCTGCTAAGTTTCACTTAAATGTGATGTTGCATCTTTCATGAATACAACCTTTTAATACTTTAAATAAAAAACCAAAATTAAGCGGAGAGAAGATGTCCAAAAATTAAGCTCATCATCAATATTTTGAACTGGTTTTCAACCTATTTTCAACCTAGCCGTTTTAAAGTTTCTGGTTGAAGTGAGGGGTTCTGTTAGGTTTTGTTATGGTAATCCCCTTCTTTCATTTTCTTTTTTTTCTTGTTCTCCAGTAATGTATTTATTTTAACATTTGAATATTATGTCATTTTTGTTATTCCTTATTCTGTGGCAGGTTTCATTCAAACAGATACCAAGTGGGCAGAACTGTTGTTATACACATTCCTTAATCTCTGCACGAGTAAAGAGCTATCGCGGGAGGAGACAGTTTCATTAGTCAATCAGATCGTTTTAGGGCAGCTCGCTTCAAAGGAACACAACGTTCGCTTCACCTCGTTGGATTTTACCAGGAGGAAAGGGTAAGTTCTGTATCTTAGAACTAAAGAGGAGGAAAGGGTAAGTTCTGTATCTTAGAACTAAAGAGGAGGGTTTTTAAAATGGTGTTACAACCTGCTTAAAGTTCCAATGTATTAAAAGTTGTCACCACTCACTTGTACATATTCATTGGTATTGGTGAACATCTTTGTACAATGATTTAGCCAGTTTGACTTTTAATTAACCACTTACTCAGAATTGGTTAAAAATTGGTAACTAGTGTCAACAGACATAACTGGGAGCAAATCTTTGACCTACACAGGGATCTAGTTTCAGGTGTG
>KN882368.1:31732-44593 GCA_000934455.1 Apostichopus parvimensis
TAAATAAATAAATAATTACCTCAATAAAAAGAAGAGGCAGCGACAGGTAAATTCCAGTTCCCATCCTCTGTTGATGAAGATCTCCAGGAGAGGAAACAAGTCCAGAACGTAGCTGAAGGGAAGGACTAGGAGAGACTCCTCCAGTTCACTGAGAAGAAAAGAATAGCGAGAAAATATCAGTTTATAATAGAAGAGAGGTGAAGTAATACCGCCCATGAGTGCAGGGATGTATGTGTATGAGGGGAGGGGGAGGGTGGAGGGGATGGGGAATTCAATATATGTCTTACTTCTTCTCTGCAAGATGCAGTAAATTAAAGATGCAATAAGTTTGATGCTTAGAAAATGGAACAGATAAATAGCCATTATATAAAAAAAATAATAATAAAAAAAATCAATAAAAAAAAAAAAAAAAAATCAATTTTAACGGTTGTAAGAACTGCAAGCATTTAGACTGCAAAAGGTTCACAAGAATGTAAGCAAACTAACTCTGGAGGAAAGGTCAGGTGAATAGAATGCAGGATTGAACACTGCAAGTCTAGAATATTGGTGGAAGTGATTAGCCTGGACAACTACACTTTATACCACCCCCCCCTCCCGCTCCCCCCACCTCCTAGGCTCAAACTCGTTCACAATTAGTGGGCACACAGGTGTCAAACGATTCAGCACAAATACAAGTAAAGTTAAAGGTCATAGTACACTTTACACCTCCCCCCCCCCCCCCCCCCTCAACTGGCTCAAACTCTTGCACAATTAGTGGGTACACTGGTATCAAAAGATTCAGTACATGTATAATGAAAGTTAAAGGTAAAAGCATAAGGAATCTGAAGTGGCAGAATCCAGACCAATTAGGGGTGGAACACATATTTTTCTTCCATGGGCATAATGGTAAAAGACATTTCATCAACAATTTTTTTAAATGTCCTAGAACCGATACAGTCCGGGCATATTCTGGTATACAGACAAGTGAGGAAATAAACACTCACAATTCAGTAGAAAACAATCTTCAACTTTCACTATTAAACTAGTATCATACAACATTTGGATGTCTAATAGAGTATTTGTCAAAGGATCTTAAAGTAATACTTTCATTTTGAATACAGTACAGCCACATGCCTTCAGTACTGTTTGACAGTGAATGTATATGATTCCTTACCTGCTTTTAACCTTCCTTAGCACATTACAAACGTATTTCGCCGGCTGGAAAGAGAAGGAGAGATTTATTGTAAGCTGATGTGATCGATGAATTCTAAGAAAATTTTGTGCAGAATTCACAAGCAAATACTATGAGTTGTTGCCAATCAGTGACAGCAACTTGTGTTCTTTAATGCTAACGATTTATTTGATGATTTAATTAAAGAGACATACACTATTGGGGAAACGGACAGGGGGAAGGGAACGGAGGGAAGGGGACAGGGGGAAGGGGAGAGAGGAAAGGGGACAGGGGGATGGGGATAGAGGGAAGGGGACAGGGGGATGGGGATAGAGGGAAGTGGACAGGGGGAAGTGGACAGAGGAAAGGGGACAGAGGGAAGGGGACAGGGGCAAGGGGACAGAGGGAAGGGGACAGGGGGATGGGGATAGAGGGGAAGGTGACAGGGGGAAGTGGACAGAGGAAAGGGGACAGGGGCAAGAGGACAGAGGGAAGGGGACAGGGGTGGGGAACGGCATTGGTTGGATGTAAGGATGGGAGTGCTATATTAAAATATGTTACAGTATGGTTGATGATATCAATAATGACACAATTGAGGTGATACAATTTTAAAATCAGTTTTTGTTTATATCAATGTCAAACTGATAGAGAAAGCTATGATCATTGATACTTACTGTTATGTCTCCATATGCCTGCAGGAGAGGATGTGGCTGTGGAAGAGGAAGCTGGTGGAGGACGAGAAAACAAATCATAGAATATAATTCAACAGGTTGCATATCATTTTTTACCTTGGCACACTTATCACCATCTCTTCTCTTCTGGTTTATTTTTCCTTCTCTATTTACACATAAAAACAGTGCATTGTAAGTTGAAATGAAAAAAAGGAAGAACTTCTCACCCACATTGTTGCAAATAAGTGGATGATAAATCAGATCACTTGATGACTATTATAGAAACAGTTCTAAATGAAATCAAGTCCTTAGTACACCATGTCATCACATGTTTGACATCTTTCTATAAATTGACTACAAATGTTATAATCGACACTTTTAAACACAGGAGTTGCTCTTGGTGAAATTTATCAAGTAATTGCCCGTAAAGGGAGGAGTCACAGGCTGCTCAGCTGTAGAAGACTGACCAAGACAAAACTCAATTCAAGTGTCACAGGACCTAGTGTTCAATAATTGTCAATACCAGTATGTGTGTATGTATGTATGTATGTATGTATGTATGTATGTATGTATGTATGTATGTATGTATGCGTGTATGCGTGTATGTATGTATGTATGTATGTATGTATGCATGTATGTATGTATGCATGTATGTATGTATGTATGTATGTATGTATGTATGCGTGTATGCGTGTATGTATGTATGCATGTATGTATGTATGCATGTTATGTGTATGTATGTATGTATGTATGTATGTATGTATGTATGTATGTATGTATGTATGTATGTATGTATGTATGTATGTATGTATGTATGTATATTAGATCCTCCTGCAAGCAGGAACTCGCGAAGAAGCCTCATTTGGCTTATCAAAGCTGCAAGCTGACCGAAGTCAGTCTCTGACATTCATATTTAACGTCCATGATTATGAATTGTAAATTGTCAACAACTCTGTAACTGGACAACATACATTAATCTGGGAGTGACTCGAACTGGGGACCTTATGATTGAAGTAGTAGTACAACTGACTGATTGATGAACACACATGTCACCACTGTTCTCTACTTATGACCAGTGCTCAGTTAGGTCAATTGCAAGATTATTGAATTGAATTGAATTTGAATTTATTGTCCACAATCGGAAATTCATCTTACACAGGTCGTAAACGAAAAAAAAGAAGAAAAAAAAAAGAAAAGCAATAGTATAAGTATCGATAGACTACAATACACATACAGTAACACAAACAGAATACAAAAAGCCGGCATAACAAAATCATATAGCTCGATTTTGGTCAAAACAGTCACATATTCAACCTAAATGATGACTACTTCAAACCATTCCTAACGATTTTTTTTTTTTTTATAATTACCTTTTTCTTTTGAGCTTTGCAGTTTTCCTGGTATGCAATGAGTTTTTCTGTCTCCTCTTTGTACAGTTCGATGGCCTCCATTATCCTCTCTGCTCCTTTCACTGACTCCAACGTCCGAGTTCCTGCTAGAGTCACCTCCTTCGATGTCTCACCTGGAATCTATCAGAAAGAATATTGCAGACCAACTCAGACCAACTCTGACCAACTCTGACCAACTCTGACCAACTCAGACCAACTCTGACCAACTCTATTATCCACCAGGTTTTGTTTTCCATTATATAAATCCAGGTGCAAGTTTAGCTTGAACAAATCTTTCATTCAATCTTGTAACTGTTTCTATTATTTCTGAATTATTCTAAAATATCTGAATATTTCCTAGACCAAACTTGACTCAAAATGAGGGGGCTCAAGAAAGGACTTTAAATTATTTGGTACATTACAGAGAGCAACGTTTCACATTGCTGTTCGGGTGTTGTTAGTGTTGTTCAATTTAAATTCAAATTTATTTTACAAATGCTTTACAGGAATACATGACAATATGATAAGAAACTGGTGTAGTTACACATATGATGGGCATCACTAGGGGGAAAAAACAAGAATATTTATCAAAGCTAGTGACCTAAAGAAAAAGAGATAGGGTTTAACAGAACAAAAAAGAACAAATAAATATACAACCAGAACAAGGAGAAATATATGGAAGTCACAGAAGGGGAAACCTGGCTAGAAAACAGAACACGGTAATACTGATTACTTTCAGTTTTAATTAAAGTCTTTGATGAAAAATCATCACTGAAACTAGCTTATAATATATATAACCCACCTTGAAAGATAAGATGGTGGTTTTAGGTAGACTATAAACTACACCCAAATTGTTGCTAGATGAGAGACAATGTTTTACAACAGTTAGCTTGAAAACCTTTATCAAGTTCTTTTCAATTCCTACAAAGTAACAAAGTTTTGTTCTTAAATTTTTGGTTACTTGTCCAAAGAAGCCGAACATTGAGTACTTTTGGCTTTCAACTTACGACGGTCGGATCTGCCTGGTTTAAACTTTCTTCGTACTCTTGCTCTCTATCCATCTCTCTCTCTTCACTCAACACCAGAGGTTCCTCTGTTCTCTCCCATAGCCTCAGAGACTTGTCATGTGATGAGGAGGCCTGTTGAATATTCATGAAATACACAAATACTGTAGATTACTAGCTGCTTTCGGCTGTGTTCAATACCGTGCGATACCAAAATGCCATGACGACGCAGGTTCACATTAGGTCAGTCATTTAGCTTGACTAGTTACGTTTCATTGCTGACAGAGAAGAAACTATTGGGAAATTTTGAAAAGTTGACTTTTCACACATGATTAATTATTAGTGTTAATCCATATCATAAGTCAATTTCTACTTGTCCCTACTAATGCTCTTTCAAATGTTACTTGATAGATTGACTTACCAAAAAGTCTCCACTAGGACTGATTGCTAGGCTCCAAATTTCTGCCTGGTGACCCTGTTGACAGCAAAGAGAAAAAAGGAATGGATTTGTTTTCCTTTAGCTACCTTAGCTATTAATATGATTCATTGGTTGATTTTCTGTGTGCTTACTGAAAGGACGAGTACAGTAACTTACACAGTAACCAAAATCTACAACTTTAAAGTACCAACCAGTTACTGGAACTGTTTCAATGCTCAAGGGTTAAAAGATTAGTAATTTAAAGGTCTTGTATTTCCACTTCTTAATTCATGTACAAATATGAACCCCTCCCCCACTAAATATGCACCCTTCCCCCACTTAATATGAACCCCTCTCCCACTACCTCCCCCCACCCCAAGAAAATAGTGCTAAGAGAGTGATTGTACAATGCTCGCGAGCTATGTCTCACCATCTTGGATTTGATATAACAAACACAGAGCCTGCTAAAAGTTATATAAACTGGCATTTAAACACAGTTGATAACAATAGTATTTTTAATTGGGTAGTGCCATATTAACTCACATATGCTGGACAGTGATGTGCACAGGATTTCAAAGGTGGGAGGGGGGAAATCCAATTTTCCAACAACTAATTTTAGAAGGGGTAAAAACCTCTGTGGACAGGCTTGAGTTGGATAGAAGATTTTACGAAAGAGGGGTGTCGCTGTGCTGTCGTTGAATGTGACTCCTGTGTGAGGGGCTGTGGAGCCACTGCCTTAACCCCCCCCTCCCCACCCCTTTCAAACACTAAAAACATATAGTGCATTTTGAGGCACATTTAGGGTAGAAATTAGTACTAAATGATGGTATGTGCCAATAAATACTTCTGAGTTTCGAAAAATCCCACCTCTGAACAGTTTTCCCCGACAGATGGTGGAGGGGGCCACCCCCTCCCCTGCATGCCCATGCTACTAATGCTAGGGTCAACATGTGGGGATGGGGGGTTGGGTGTGCTTCTCTTTTAATGTCATAAACAACCAATAAACACTTTCTTAATTGGACAATACCCATCACAAAAGTATAAATAATTGCACAAGTGTACTTTTCTTGATCTCTCACTTTCTTGATCTCTCACTAGAGTATTAACAAACATACCTGCAAGGTAACAATGTGCTCAAAATTGTCCGCGTCCCACTGCTTGATTTTGCCGTCTTTTCCGCACGAGAAGAAGAGGTGGGTCTTGGGTACAAACTGGACGCACATCACACTGTCATCGTGGGCGAACATAGACTTGTGACAATCCCCGAAAGACATTCCCCAGATTTTCACGTTACGATCCGCAGATCCCGAGACCAGTAAGGAACAGTCCTTTCGGAAGAAGAAAGGTAGGATGTCACTTAAACACGTCATAAGTGTATTGCCAGAAAATTTTAGTATGAAGTCAAAAATTGCTACGAGTTACCAAATCTATTTTTCTTGGAGGTTATATCGGTTCAAATTAATCTGTCGTTAAAAGGACATCTACCATGATGATCTCACAGACCACCCACTGTGTTCTACTTCCTGGATTAAGCAAGAGCTTGTCTGATAAAACATACTGTAGAAAGTAAAATAATGACTGAAAACTGCATTTAATTATAAACGACTGGGTTAAAGGCAACTAGCTAATTTGACTAAATATTTTAAAAGCTTGCCAACTATTTATACCCAATTCACAATGTGTAATGAACCATGTAACAGTCTTGCCTCCTAGACTGAGGTAAGCACTTCTTTGTAGACCACGAGAGCATACACATATTTTGTTAAAGTAACACACGGACTGTGTCGTCTTTATTATAATATTTCGTATACTATATAGTTTTCCAAGTGTGACTGCCAGTGGCAGCTCCACGATATTAACTTGAATTTAACTCCGGCCAGCGTCTAAAATACCATAGATTCCATCTGTGATATCTTGAGACAGGAACAAGATCTTGAGATCATGGGGTTTCAACTAACAGTTCAGATCTGGGTTTTTTTTTCTCTCTTTCAGGTTGCTATGCCAACAGATCATGCCACTTAGAAATGTTATCATTCAAATCTTTAAGGTCGATACTGACAGTCTAGAGGGCAGCAATAAGGATTAAATCTTCACGACTGTCTGCAATCGTACTTACTGTAGAGATATCCATCGAAAGGACTGGTAACTTGTGACCGTACAAAGACAAGAAGAACTGACCCCAGGAAATGAAAGAAAAGTAAACAATGTTATTTCATTCATAATGAATATTTCACAAAATTTGTATTACATCGTCAGACATGAAAATGAAATTTCTTGTAAATAACTGGCTTGAGGTCATCGGTCAAAATAGAGAAACAGTTTTTGCTATCTTCATTTTGCAATTTAGTGTGAGTAATTTCCTTAATAAGAATCAATGCCAGGAAGGAATATAGAGAGAAAAGAGTTACTGACCTATCAGAATTTACTACCTGGCAACAATAAACCTGAAGTAATCATAACATAAAATCATAACTGTCCTTGCATTGTAAACTTATCATCAGTGATACAAACTGTAACAGTTATGTACCAGTTATGTACCATATACAGTTATGTATAATTAAAAGGGGAAAAAAATTTCAAACGTTAATATTGATGATGTCAGACAATGTACTTGGGAGCCAATCAAACAGATTCTTTCTTCAGGCAAATTGTAATACAGATTAAAATAAGCAATTGGTGATATTTTTCACATATAGATACATATAGCCAAAATGAGGTCTTTACTTTATCTCAGGTGGATATTCACTGCACGGGTGATATTTTATCCAGTACTGCATCCCAGAATGCTATGCAATGTGGTCGAACTGCCAGCCACACATGTCCAATGTCATGTACAGTAGCAGTGTTTAACACAGAAACCAGAGTATTTTAAATGACACAAAATTCAGAGCCAATAAAACAGGCACACAAAATATTGAACGTTAAATTATTTCCTGCTTCGTAATGTAGCTGCGAAAGCTGAATAAGGCTAACTAACCTTCAAGGTATCGGCAAAGAACACTTTCACCGTGCTGTCCAGGAGCGACGCAGCCACAAAATTCTGATCGGGAGAATATTTAGCGCAGAGGATGTCGTCCGCCATCTTTAGGGTCCGCATATGGCGGAATGTTAGTCTCTTCCTGTATCAGAGGAAGACGCAAGGGAGTTATGGAGGAGAGGTATTATTATCTTTGACCATCGGGGGTCTTAGGGGTGAAAGGCACTACGACTGGACAAGAGTGTGACAGACGATACGTAACGACTGTCACGTTTGGCTGTCACGGATTCAAGGAATCGGTACCTGAGAGTGATGGGAAGAACGGTTCTGTAAGTACCAACATTGTACACAGAGGTATGACGGATGAAATCAATTTTACCACAATAAACAAGCAAGGTTAGTATCATGCTTACCCATACCCAAGGCTGTCACAGGAGATGGGTAGTACTTTAAGTACTATAAGTACTATATACACTAATTTTAAGGTTACCTAACACCATGCCGGTGTAGTACTAGCACCATACACTAATTTTAAGTTACCTAACACCATGCCGGTGTTATAGTACTAGCACCATACACTAATTTTAAGTTACCATGTTTTTTTTGGTTGAAACATGGAACCCTGCATCCCTCCCTCATCTTTTGAAGAAAATTTCGGATTTTAGATTGGGCATCACAGTTTCTCCCGACAAGCCTGTGGGGCTCAATATGCAGCCATCAATCATATTTGGGTATTCAAAATGATATCAAGCTTCCATAATGGTCATGTATAATTATGCATACAACATGTGTACTTTGTTTAGTTTGGGTATCTTAAAACAGTGATATTTAAAGTTTACAAAGTACTTTAGCAAATCGGTAAAATTTAGTTTGCCGGCGAGACAATATATTTTCGTTGCAAAAACAGGACCATCCCAATTATTCTGGCCGTATGGTCACCCTAACAGTTACGGTTGTCTCAGGTGACAATTGCTAGCATGATATATACATACATATGTTACAGAATAAATGCTAGCAACACACAGGCATTAAATACCAATAGAGTAGTACTGGAACCACAAGAGATGCGATCAGACAACAAAGTATCGGTGTTGCGTAGTCTAGGCTGACATGAAGGGCATCGAAGGGACAAATCTTACACAATACGGCACTACACACTAGCAACACACACCGGCATTAAATACCACTAGAGTAGTACTTGTACCACAAGAGACCTGATCAGACAACAAGTATCGATGTTGCGTAATCTAGGCTGACATGAAGGGCATCGAAGGGACAAATATTACACATTGGTATGTTTCCAAAGAAACAAATTAAACAGTTTTATTATAGTTCCACCAGTTTCCATTATGATGCCTTCTGTAATTTGGGTCTTTCAGCTTGCTGCTTATTTAATAGTTATTGTTCTTATGTATCATATTGCAGATAGGCAAAACTTTTGTATTCTTACACTCAATGAACAGAAACCGCTGGAGTGAAGCCTGTACCTTTAGCAAACAACTCTTAGCATTCAGATTTAACACAATGTGACTGAAAACAGGGTGTTCCGACCACCCTTAGCGATGGAAGGACACAATGGTTTGTCTATGTACATATGACCTAGCTGTATTTGTTTTGTCAATAACTAACACACGCAGTTGGCATGCACTGATGGATAGGCAAGGCAAGGCAAGGCAAGCAGTGAGTAAACAACTCTCATACAATAACAGGCTATTGAACGGTTCATTTAGTTATTACTTTATATAACAGATCTAACTATCTTAGATGTAATAATAAATACCAGAGGTGGTAACCTGTCTTTCACCTGCTTTGATATGAAGTACAGTCGGGGGGCAACCATTGGTCAGGCAACCACAAAGTAGAAGTCAGTAATGGTAGCATTTACAGACCGTGTTGGAATACGAGATATCTATGAAAGGAAAATCTACTAAAATGCCTGCTAGTTGCATTTATTTCCATTCATCCCTGGGGGAGGGCTGTTGTGACATGAAAAATCTTAAAGGGATCGAGTTGGCACAGTTGTACATCATCTTCGGCAGTATATGAAATTTGTAATCTAGAATAAATGCTAGAATAAGCTAGAAGACACAAAACTCCATTATATCAGTCTGCTAGATAAACCAATTATCACCTATGCTTCCTTATTATATATGTACATATTATAAAGTAACTGGTAATCGTTAATTAATAACACTATCCATCCCCAGTAAACTTCATTTTATTTTTGCTTTCCTTTATTCATAATACTGATCTTTGAACAAAAGGACATTTAAGAGAAAATAAGATAGTAAAGTATAACTTCAGTAAGAAAGGATAAGTACAAAGAAATCCATAGAGTTTGTAGTACAGTACTCCTATACTACTATTGTACTCCTAGCTTACAGAAGCAGGAACAATAAAATAAAATAAATATAGACAAAAAAATCAGTCCTATCTCCTACCCTTTACAATTACAACCCTCTCCTGCCCTCCCCAGCCATGTAGTTCATTTTACAATTAAGGAACACAATACCTGAAGTAAATAATAATAATGTGCTACCAAATAAAATATAAAATATCATAGATTCCAATTTATCTAACTTCCAGCTAGGTTAGCTTGATTTTAAAAGTTAGACCTGTTTTTCATGCAAGGAACACTAGTCTATACTACATTATTCTACAATTTAATATTTCAAATCTCAAAAATTTAAAGATCCTCTGGCAAGGAGAATATTCAATAAGGTCAACTTCTCTAGCCTACAAATTTATATGCAAATTAGGCTAGGCTTAGAAATATCTGTAATGAAAGTGTTGTTAGGCTTTATTGTAATTGTTAAAAACATTTGTTTCGGAGAAGGAAGAATTTTGCAAGCATACCTGGAGGTGGAATCTTCAGTTTCATCCACAAATTCAAAATCCCAGAATTTGATATCTTTATCAGCACTACCAGTTATGAAGCCTCTCTGATGATAAGGAAAACAGTAAAAAATCACATCTTAATACTTTTTGAAATAATTTTCACGAAATTCTTTGTCTTTCTTAACACTCGTCCAGAATAAAATGTTGTATGATAAAGTAACAATAGCAACTTGGAATATAAACCTGACATCTACTGTTACATGAGGTAATGGCTGATAGGTCAGAATACAACAAGTTGGACAAGATTTAACACATAGGTGTGTCGTATCAATGCCTCTTAAAATATATCTAAACTTGTCTTTAGAAATAGGCTCAACATTAAAATAAAGCCTTAAATATTATCAGATTTTTGTAGGCTAAGGGAGGGGCATGGGGTTGGAGTTTGTGGCACACATGAAACCCCCATTACATGCGACACTGGAGGACTTCCAAAAGTGGCCCCTTGACAACTCGGTTGATCAACAAGAATAGTAAGGCACCAACTCTTTGTCCTTCTTTAGGTACCGACATCACATTTTTAACTCATGTAATTTACCAGTGTTCAAAGTCACACATTCGTCTGCCTATACCTGCATACTCTATTTCACAGTGTGCAATAGATCCTACAGACAGGTGGGACAGATGTACAGTCCACATCATGGCAATAAAAACCATCAAACTTTAACTCTAAAGTCAGCATGTTGCTTCAAGGGCATTGCAATTTACCAGCAAGTGCTGACATTGCCTGCTCACACACTGTTCACTCCACAATAAACAGCATTTATATTCATCAAAGACAGTAGACTTCATTGACATTCTTTCACCCTCACAGGGGAACTGGTAAAACTGTCTTTTACAACCATATCTAAACATGAAAATAGCTCGTCAAGGCTACACGCTTCACTCCAGGAGTTTCTGTTCATTGAACCACCTAAGAGAGGTTGCATTACAAATGCTTTTGACCAACCATCACTATTCTACTTGGAATCAATTAATTTAAATTATTCAGGACGGTTGATAGACCGAACTAAAGTACAAAACTGACCTTATCAGGAGACAGAGATATGGACCAGAGAGCACCTGTGTGGGCCTCGACATCATCTAACAGCTTCCCCGCTGCTATGTCAAATAGTTGAAGATGGCCTTCCTGTTCAGAGATCGAAAGATGCGTGGTTTAAATTTCGTTTCTCTATTAGACTTACTTTACAGAGGGAAATTGTGAAATATAGGTTATAGCGCAGGGTTTCCCTAACTTTATGCCCCCACGATTCCCCTGTGGATGTCAGAGTTGTCCACGAACCCCCAACTTTTCGAGACACGATCTGAGTCCTTATTATTATACTATAATACGCATAGAATTGCTTTGTAAAAGATCAAGTTCATAGTGTAATAATGTAATGAAAAATGCACGGTACGGTACTACTATGGCAACATATGCGTATGGAACGCGAAAAGAGTTTGTCGATAGGTACGACTTTTGTACATTACTAAATTATATGATAAATCAGATTTTAGTTCAACAAAAAGTACTCTAGTTTTGACTTTCAGAAACGTCTCCCGAACCCCCTGGGATGGACTCACGCACCCCCTGGGGGTTCATGCCCCCCAGTTAGGGTACCCCTGGTATAGAGGAACCTAGGGAGGAAGCTGAGGAGAGTGGAAGTGAGGTTAGATGAGAATGTGACCCCCAAAAATATGACAACAAAGATTTTTGGTTTATCAAATTTAGTTATAGAGCCTAATGTTTCAATCATACCAGGATCTTCTAGAAAGGCAACACAGAGATCCAGATACAGACCCTATAACTTGATAATTTCACCTCCACAGACTTATTGCACTAGGTATTTAGCAGTCTGGTAATGGTTAATTCCCCCTTTGTTTATCAAACAAGCCGAGCTAACCAGGAAAGGTGCTGACTAGTTTTGGAGACAAAAAACCTTATAGCTAACTTCTTGGTCGATTTTGCCCCAATCTGGTGGTGCTAATATATGGGACCATCTAAGGATAGATGAGGGTAGTTGGGGACAAAATATGTTACTTTTATCCATCAAAGCTGCTCCAGAAATGATGAATTATTTAGAAATAAATTTCATATTTTTTTTTTGTTTACATAAAAACAAGAACCTATTGCATTGCACTTGATGGACACTCAATTTCCATACCATAAATGAGTTCCCCCCACCCCACTTGCCCCCCCCCCTCCAAAAATAAATGACTGCTTCATTCAAAACTCTGTAATATAATAAACCATAGTACTACAAAAGTTGTACTACAGTCCTAACTGATATATGTTAGGACTGGTACACTACCAGCACACTGTATGTTGTACTACATAGTACTACAATTGTTTGATGTCAAAAAATGCTTTCCATAGGT
>KN882368.1:44643-66495 GCA_000934455.1 Apostichopus parvimensis
GACTGGTACACTACCAGCACACTGTATGAAATATATACATAGAGAGAACATAACCTGAAGGTTGCCTGCCCTAATACTGTAATATATAACATAAATATATTAAAATAAAGCAGATTGGCTGATATATGTTAGGACTGGTACACTACCAGCACACTGTATGTTGTACTACATAGTACTACAATTGTTTGATGTCAAAAAATGCTTTCCATAGGTTTTCAAGGCTTCAGCCTATAGATAGCAAATGTACCTTGGTTCCTGCAATGCAATGCCTCTCCCCGGGAACGAAGGCTAGACTGAGAATGTAATCAGAGGCCATGGTGCGGACACACTGTTGACTTCCCCTGTAAGATTGAAATTAAGTGTTAGAAAGTTTAATAGCAAATGTGCAATTCAACCATTGGAAAATTGTGAAAATTTTTATGGGGGAAACAAACATATTAAAGTGTGTGAAGACTCGCGCACAAAGAAACGTCTCATGCCGGTAATCTGACCTAGTTTCGAATGAGGTGTAACAGAAGTGTTAGACACTACCATCGATCCCAGAAAATACACACACAGCTTGCTACCGTTGGTAATTAGACACTAGTGTACAGTCAATACATATGTACAGCTCCGGTCAATACCCACAACACAGTGTATATAGCAGCGATGGACATCTCAGGTCTAGATAAAAGATAACAAGGTATCACGTTTCATTACTGTCTGCATTTTGTAGCGACAAGAAGAAACGTCATTTGCAAGCAACAGAAAAAGTTAACTTTTTCAGAGCGCGGCACGTGGTTTGGGGCGAGTCTTCAATGCCTTTAAACACAGTGAGAATTGCTCTCCATCCAATGAGCATAATGAATATTAAAATGAAATATACATATAAATAGAGAGAATGTAGTCTGAAAGTTGACTGCCCTAATACTGTAATATATAACATAAATATATTAAAATAAAGCAGATTGGCTGATAAATGTTACACATCTGGTACACTACCAACACACTGTATGAAATATATACATAGAGAGAACATAACCTGAAGGTTGCCTGCCCCAATACTGTTATTAATAACATAAATATATTACAAAAAAGCAGATTGGATGATATATACGACTGGTACACTACCAGCACACTGTATGAAATATATACATAGAGAGAACATAACCTGAAGGTTGCCTGCCCTAATACTGTAATATATAACATAAAAATATTAAAATAAAGCAGCTTGGCTGATATATTTTAAGACTGGTACACTACAGGCACACTGTATCATACAGTACACACTGTATGATTTACATACTGGAGAACATGTAGTACACAGGTGATGTGAGGAACCCATAAACTCTTAGTTTTCAACATATTCAACATACTTTCTCATGTTTTCAACATATGCATAATATATACTGCATATATGCATAATATATACTGCAAATATACATATGCATATATATGCATATGCATCATGCAAATATAATGCATATGGGCTGCAAATGCATAGTGCATACATATGCATACTATATACATATACTTTCTCATGTTTTTCAACATATGCATAATTCAACATACTTCATCATGTTTCTCATGGAATTATGAGAGAGCTCCAAAATTGCCAATTTCTAAAATGCAAATTTATGTTTGTGTTTAACGAAGGGGTTATTTTATTCGATTCTGACTGGTCTGTGCTCGGAAGTAGGTGCACATTTAAAACACTACAACAACGAAAGGTGATATATTATTTGTCTTCAATCGGCTGGTTTTCTTTTATTGAAAGACATTTTTGTGTTTTGATTATAGTTTAACTAAACTTACTACCTTACTACACTACAACATCATTTTAAACCATATACTTGTATTTCTCCATTAACTGCTATTTTGGTATTTTGTAAATACAGGAATCATACAATTTGGCAGCTGTGTCATCAGGATGGTGAGCCACACTATTTTGCTACGTATAGACCATAAAATACATCTAGGCAAAAGTGCCTTTTTTTATCCATTTTTCCTGCATCTCGAGGTCTGCATCGAGATACTCAACCACTGACTGGAGATATCAAGAGCACAAGCCACCACCTCTACCTTGATGTGAAAATTACTTCCATCCACAACTTTTGCCAAAAAATGATTCCAATAAGAAGCATAATCCACTAGCGCAGTGTACTACAGCATCAGGGATATTAAAATTCGCTTGCCTCATTGTTAATACACAATGGTCTGTTTTCTTTGTGTGTACGACATATGTCTTTTTAGAAAATTGACGTTATTAAACGAGTCTGTTATTACAAGCAGCTCTGTCGATGGTCTATTGAATTTAATATGCGATGCGTACAGGAGTCAATGCTTTCTTCTCTGCAGAATCGCACACGATTATTTGATGGAGCTCGACAACGTTCATGACTTTGAACCATTGTTGTAACCAGCCTTGATTAAAATCATCATTTTATCAAATGAAAGATCGATAGAGCTTTATGGACATTACGTTATGCTTTCTTACATTAAGATAGTACTTTGACCCAAGTCATTTACCTCAATTCAAGTTTGGAAAATTCATCTTTTTTTATGATTATTATTATTATTGTTATTATGACAAAAAAGGTTTTAAGAGGGCTAAAAGGCTGTAATTTTAGAAAAGTGTTAATCTCCCCACTGAGGCCATCTACGGAAAATTACAAAACAAAGGGATGATGATAGAAGTACATATTGTTAAATTACTAAAAAATTTAAAAACTAAAGAGTGGTAAAGACTAAACTTGACATTAAAATATAGAAAACTTGTAATAACCCTGCTGATAGGTTTGATGTTGCATGGAAAGGAACTGGGGGGGGAGGGGAGGGAGAGGTAGAGTGGAGAGGGGGAGAGGTGTCGTGAGGGCGAGTAGATAATAAACTTACCTATTCCACATTTTTGTAATAACCCTTCTGATGTGTTTGATGGTTGCATGGAAAGGAACTGGGGGAGGGGAGTGGGGATGGGGAGAGGTGTTGAGAGGGAGAGTAGATAATAAGCTTACCTATTCCATATTTTGTTTTAACCCTGCTGATAGGTTTGATAGTTGCATGGAAAGAAACTGGGAGAGGGGAAGGGGAGTGGGAGAGGTTGCGAGAGGGAGAGTAGATAATAGGCTTACCTACAGTATTCCACATTTTGTAATAACTTTGCTGATAGGTTCGATGGTTGCATGGAAAAGAACTGGGGGAGGTGAAGGGGAGGGGGTATGGGGAGGGGGAGAGGTGTCGAGAGGGAGAATGGATAATAAACTTACCTATTCCACATTTTCACTGATTCTGCTGAGCCTGTTAGTATTGCTGTGTTATCAGCATTGAAGCAAATTGCTCTCACATCACTACGATGTGCTGGTATTGAAAGCTGGCTGCCTGTCGTCACGGTAACATCATTGCCAGCCCATTGATGTATTTCTACTTTGTTGTTGTGCAGCAGTATCACCAACGTTCTGTTTCCGACGGCGTCAGAAATGAGATCGAACGATCTGCAGCGAGAGAAAGAATAATCAGTTAACAATTGCATTGTTCTAATGGAAGCAGTAATAATAGCAAAGTAAACTGGGGATGGTGGAGGAAGGGGTGTGGTGAGTGGGAAGAGAGGGGAAGGGTGAGTGGGAGGGGGAGGGAGAGGGAGAGGGGAGGGGAACAAAATCTTCCTTTGTATTAGAAAATATTCTCTGTTCCCAAGTTTTTTGTTGCATTGCTCTTCAAGGTTTTTCTTTGCATACATTTTGTGTTGGTGTTGTGGTTGACAGTACTGTTTTTCATTACAGTTTGAGGTGAAGGTTTATTTGGTATGGGGTGTGTGAGGGTGCTGTTAGCATGGGTTGATGGTGTGGAAAGGTAAGTGAAATATCATAGAATTCAGACACACCTGATTTTGCCACCAGCTTTGATTGTTCCAAGGTTTCTAATTTCTTCCTGGACATCCAACTCCACAGTCTCGTCAGTTTCACCGGCTTTGCCTTGAGCCTCTGTTTCCTTACTGTAGAAGAGTTGATAAAACAATAGAGTGTTTCACGGTACACTATCTTCCTAGATACAGAGGCAATATTATACAGATTTCCACAATAAAAACAAAGGCATTATCATCTCTGACATGTGTTTTTTTTAATATGTCTATTTCATCCACTGTATTCATACAACCCACCTACCTGTACCCTTCCAACATGACCTGTTCATTTCAGTGAGTTGTTCAACGGCACTTCTAGAAAAACCTGACTTTTTTTCTGTTACTTCCAATCATGCCAATAGTTGAGAACTATGATACCTTAAAGGCATTGAAGACTCGCCCCAAACCTCTGAAAAAAGTTAACTTTCCGTTGCTGTCGCTACAAAAAGCAGACAGTAAAGAAACGTGATACCTTGTTATCTTTATCTGGACCTGAGATCAGGGAGTTCCATAACAACTCCCTGAGATGTCCATCGCTGCTATGTACACTGTGTTGTGGGTATTAACTGTAGCTGTATGTATTGACTGTACACTAGTGTCTAATTACCGACAGTAGCAAGCTGTGTGTGTATTTTCTGGGATCGATGGTGGTGTCTTACACTTCTGTTGCACCTCATTCGAAACTATGTCAGATTACCGGCATTAGATGTTTCTTTGTGCCAGAGTCTTCACTCCCTTTAACAGTCAATGGCAACAAGCTACCCAACATAAATTTTACCCATATACAGTACCATTTTACCAGAATCACTAGTACGAATGTGACACTGCATATCTGTTCAAAGGGACATTCTATAGAATACAAAAAGTGCATCACTATACAAATCCACAATATTTGAAACTACCATTTTAAAGTTTTAAACCTCACCTGATTCGTTTCCTTGCACGTTTTCTTTTCTTCTGTAAAAACTTCTTCTTCTCTTCGTCAGAGCAGACCAAAAAGATCTCCACAAAATTGTCTTTGCCCTGCAGAAAGATATAACACATGTCAACAAATAAGTTAATCACATGAAAGCATAGCAGTTACGTAATTATTAGCAAAACACTATCTGTAGTGCAAAGATGACTACTTACAGGTATCAAACGCAGATCCAGGAAGGAGGAACAGGACCCATCTTTTGACCCTTTTTTTTGGGGGGGGGGACTAAAGGATTTACTAAGTGCACTTAAAATTAGCTGCACACTTAACTTTGCTCAAAACAAGATCAAAACTTGGCATGATTCTTGCGTGGGCCATCCTTAGTTTTATCAATTGTTCTTGTGCAGATACAGTATATTATGATAGTAATTCGAGACATTCTCGTCCAAGAATCCCTCAGAATCCAATTCTGGGCATCACAACATTTTCGTAGCTGATATATTAGACTTTGCTATGGGACTGTCGATTAAAACGGCCAGGGGTCAATAACTGGGCACAGGGGGAAAAAAGAACATGCCCAGGAAAATATGGGATACAGAATAGAGTATTTGCATTTTCATAATATCTTTTGGACATAGGCGTAGGAGGTGGGGGGGGCTGGGAGGGGGGGCTGCAGCCCCCCAACCAAAAACTTTCATGAAAATTCGGGCATTATGCTGTGAATTTTTCGGGCACCTACTGAAAGAAAAATAATTTGCAATGTTTTTTTTAAATGGTTAAACTTATATTATTATTATCATGATTATTGTAACGACTTCCCCAATAATTATAACCAATATGGAAGGGTATTAACACGGAAAATTATTGTATGTTATTGGAACGAGATGTAATGCCCTAAATGATATGCACATTAACATGATGAACGCGCGCGGAGCGCCCGAAAAATTTTGGTTAAATTTTTCAGGCAAGTCGTTACAGCCCCCCCAAATCAAATTGGGCTCCTACGCCTATGCTTTTGGAATAGAGGAGTGTTAAAATGGAGTCCCAGTGACACAAAGTAATCGGCCATAGGGTCGAACCTTAGCTCTCAACTCCCCTATGAAAGTCAGTGAGAGTGTTACACCAATAATTGCTGGATCAAGAAAATCATCAGAGGATATTACTTACGTGGACTCCAAGTAAGCTCCTTCTTTCATCAGTTTTGAGTGTTAAAACCCTGTCCTTTCCTGATCTCCTCAGAACACCAACCTTAGTGCAAGACAAAATAGCCTGAAAATATACAAAACAAAAGAGCAAAACTTTGTCAAAAGGTGTAGAATCCAAAAAGTGAAAAGCAGTGACATTAATATCAAATATTTTTTCTTGCAATTTTGGGTCTTAGTGCTTTTCATGTATTGCTTACCTAATAAAAGGTCAACCACGCCTGGTACAACACTAGTGCAGTGTGCTCTGCATATTTCAAAATTCCACAGGTTTCGCTTGATTGTCACCCAAACTTAATCAACGCAGCTGGTTTATGGTCAGTGGTTACCTCATATTGACCATGCAATACGAAGCTAGTCCAGTAGCCAAGAAATGTTTTTCCCCTATTCAATAGGTTTTCATCAAGCGCATTGGACTTATCAAAGGGAGCTGGTGTGACCTTACCTTATATTCACCCTGCCTGACACAAAAGCTAGTCCATTAGCCAGCATATTTACCCATTCTCCAAGTTTTATAAAGCGACCTGGAATAACGTTGGCAACTGATACCCACCTCATTAATTATTTGCCTAAATCTCAATGATCTTACTTTAGTCCACTGGAATTTTATTTTGAACAATATACCTAAACTTAGAAAGGCTGATCTAAGCTTTGATCAAAAGAAAAATGTGAAATTCAGCACAGATTCTGAGGAGAAGAAGCAACATATTAAACATCTTCCAGCAAAGTTTATATTCCAATATTGTACTTTACCAATAATGTAAGGGTGTAATACAAATAACAAGTCTCCAAATAATGATTCAACAAGGACCATCCTGTAAAACTACGTACCAATGCATATAAAGTATTTTATTAAACTTTTATACTAAATTATTCAATTTCTTTGGGGTGTCATATGAATGGAGGCAATAATTTAAGTCTCCCAAGTTTGTGTAGCAGTAACCGTTATAAATGGCTCTGAATTTTGTGTGTTGTAAAATACTATGGTTCTTCCCAGTGTATAAAAACTGCTATATATGTTTGCACCACTTGCATAGCAGTTAAGACATTTTGAATAGCATTTAACTGTGCGAGACTGAATCAATTTAATAATAATAATAATAATATGCAACTTATATAGCGCAATATGCAAAGGCTCCAAAACACTTTACAAAACATAATACATAGAAACAAAGTCATAAAACCAAAAAAAAAACAATGCACCTAACAAAGATAAAATTACACAATGTAAAGTAGATGAAATGTTAAAAATACAGTGTAAAACTACACTACTTTTCCTTGGAATGTGGTTAAATGGTAACTTGACCTACTGTACACATTACCAAAGATACATATTCAGCAGTCATACTCACCGTTTCACACTCATCCTCTCCCTCCTCATCAACCTCCTCTTGGTTATCATCTCCATCCTCATCAAATGCTAATACAGTCTTCTTTGCTTTCTTCTGAGGAGGTTCCTTATCATCTCCTGTTTCCTAAAAATCAAAGGAAAGAATCAACTATAAACTTAAATAAAATAAATAAATTAAATAATACATGAACTAACAAGGCAAACACAGCTTCCGAGAAACTGAAATTTTGGCCATCGCTGGAGCAATTTCAAACTGATGCATTTGACAATTTTTTTTATGTATATTTAGGGAGGTGAAAAACACCAATCTACAATATAACAAACCAAGACTGTTTTATTTTAAAAACAATGAAGAATTAACTTGAACAATCTCCATTTCCTGGTGAAAAACAGAACATTTTGTACATGAATGTCAAAATGCTGGCCCTTTGAGCTGGAAAGTTGACACATGCAGGGAGGCATTCTAAACCATCATGCCTTAAAGAGTAGCATTGTTAAACCAGTATTTAATAAACAGTGTAAAAGTACAGCCTGTCATCAATTTGTGGAGTCATCAATATGTGGAGTGTTAGCTCATGTTTGTATTACATTCCAACCGAGGACCCCATTGTATTTTCCATTGTTCAAATCCACGTACCCTAACCTTAACAATATCCCATACAATAGAATTCTTCCGAGGACATGGTGATTCTTTAGAAATCACACCCGAGGACCTGAAATTCTTTGTTCAAGTCCTCGGTCAGAATACAAAACAAACGCACGCATACACACATACTATTTGTGAGCATTTATTCCTAAAAGTGTTTTCTATTGTTATTTGGAATAACTACAACCAAATTTTTTCCTCATACCTTAAGTTCAACAATACTTTGCCAAAGAAGCCATATTGTTTTGAACAATGCCTTTCTTTTCTGACTTTCTATCATAAAAGTTTGGTTATTTTACTCACCTCTGAGTTAAATGTGATATCCCATACACTTAATTCACTCTCCACTGCCCCAGTGATTAGTCTCTGATCACTGACCAAGGATAATCCCCAAACCTGCAGAAAGATGATAGCAAGAAAATGTAAAATCAGTCTTCAGAGAATTTCATAATAAAAATATTGTAAGACTGCAATGAAACATCTATATACACACCTAATTTTAAAATTGAAACATCTTTAAAACAAACCAAACTTAAAACCATCTGTTCAAAATAAATTTAAAATAAACACTATACCAGTTTTCACTACAGATCAATTTATATGCACAGCAATGATGCCTTTTTTGTTGTTTTGCTTTCCGACAAAATACAGTAAGGATGGAGGGTTATTATTTGTGTTTCGACAGAACTTTCCATCTTTTACGTTGAAAGCAAGTGACACTTCTCTGTCTCATGAAAATAGCACATATTGTAATGAGAGGTACTCTAAAAGTTAGGAAACTACCTAACAATGTTACCAGATCAGTAAAACCACCATAGAGTTAGTATATAAATCAATGAATATCAATAAATTTAAGTATGTTTCGTAGAATACGAAACTCTCCTAAAGCATTCATCTGATTTATTTTATGATTCTCATCAAACAAACCTCTGTTCTGTGTCCAATGAGGGTCTTAAAGCAGTGCTGAGTGTCCAAGTCCCAAAACTTCACAAAAGTGTCTTTTGAACTAAAAGGGAAAACATGACAAAACATAATTTACAATCATTTTTATATTATAAAGGAGATTCATAAAGTTATCATGGAATCATATATATATTAATACCATTTGGCAAGAGCAAAGAATGAGGTGTATATGGAATGCTGCAATATTTTGGCAACAAAAACTATGAAGCAATCTCTATGAAAGGAATTATCACAGCCAACATATATATATAGCAAAAAATACATAGATACTGTACAAAATTTCTGATACTTTCTGTCTGTTATATTAAGTAACGTCAAACCTTGATAACTTCATGGCAGCTACTGTAAATACCAGTTTACTTTCTCTCTTTTTAATTGGTTTTTAGGGATGGGAGATGAGGGGAGAAGGGGGGGGAGGCTGGCAAGGGATATTTTATACTGATGATTCAACCTGTTTCCCCTCAACAACTGAATGTTATTGATCACACACCTCAAGTGGCTGTTTTTAGCATGCCAACGTTGACAAAATGGCCACAGGTAATTCATGTACTTACCAGAGAAACCTTCTTATTCTGCCAGATCTACAAATCTAGAAATCAGTCTTCAAATGTAATTCTTTGTTTTAGACTACAAAACTGAGCTGCGCATTAACTTCAACAGACTTACGACAACAAAGACGTACCTTGTGATAAGAATGTTATGTTCCTTCATGAAGGTTATATCTGTTATCATCCCTTTGTGTCCCTTCAGTCTGTACAGTCCACATTCACTGACCACATCCCACACAATCACATCGGTATCCTGCGTAAATAAAAACAGATTTCAGAAAGATGTAAAATGAAAAATATCAACGACTCATCACAATACATGACAAAATTAGTACAAAGTAATTCAATTGATTATTATGATAACAATCATTCCTATGAATTTGTCTACACCTGTGTAAATTAACTCAAAACCGCTGCTGAAGTAATAGGAATAAACTATGTAAAGTAAGTTGTGAAATCTCTGGAAAGTCTCAGGAACTCACCTTAGCACCAGACACCAGCCGCATACCACTAGGATCAAACTTCAAGGCTGTGACTGCTGACTTATGACCCTTAAAGGTCACCACAGCTTCACCATCAGCAGAGAGGTCATATACTCTGACCGATCCGTCCATGTATCCGACGGCCAACTGAGATTTGTTACGTCCGACAGCCAGGATGGATGCCTCGTACTTTTCTCCTTTCAAAGTGAGCACCTATGGAAAAACAGAGCTCTAGTTTTATTCCAGATTTAGTTTCTTGTATTTTCTCACGAAAAAGTCAGTATCTCAGTGGTTAACGCAGGTGCCTTCCAATCATAAGGTCCCCAGTTCGAGTCACTCCTAGATTAATGTATGTAGTCCAGTTACAGAGTTGTTGACTATTGACAATTCATAGTCATGGACGTTAAATATGAATCTAAGAGACTGACTTCGGTCAGCTTGCAGCTTTGATAAGCCAATGAGGCTTCTTGGCGAGTTCCTGCTTGCAGGAGGATCTAAAATACATACATACATGTTAACCCTTGAAACTGATTTTGCATTCACTTAACAGAATACAACTATTAAATCCTTCTGTGTTAAGTATTCTGTTTAAATGATTAAATTTCAAAAGACACTTCCATAGCAAAAATTAATATCTGTACTGAAGGTTTGATCAAATGACAGCAAAACCCATCACAAAAAAAAATTATGATAGAATTAGGGTTACCATTTTTCTTTGAGCTGAAAGTGGGACTGATCTGGGGGAGCGGTCTAATGGGAGGGGGTGTCCCCCTCCCCTTTGCAAACATTTTGATTTTGGGACCTACCTAGATGCCAAATGGTGCAATATTTAAGGCTGATTTCACTAGTTTTGTTTGCCTAATATGTGGCCTATTTCAGAAATGTAATTCATGCTATTTCTGGTTTGCGCCACATTTACTCCATGCGGATAGATAGAAGGTCCCACGTCAGTAACGATACACAATTCTATCGCAACGACGCACGTGAATTCGTATTCCCGCACACTACAGGGTTACCATACCGAGTCGTCGTCTGCTACAGCAGCTAACGAGCTGTTTATGTACACATAACTTGGCGATTGCGAGTCTGATCCGAAAAACTTGTACTGCGTATATTCGTTTCCGGGAAAATCGGGACAATTTGTCTTACCGGCCGGGACGCTCACTTTTCCTTTCAAAAACGGGACAATCCTGATTAATCGGGACGGATGGTAACCCTAGATAGAATGCACAAGCACTCTCTCAGCTAAAGATATGCTCAAAATGAGGTACATGGACAGTACTATACATCCAATATGTACACAGTACAGGTACTGACACAGAAACAGAAATCATAAAGTCAATTGTATCATTTATCAGTAAATTTAGTTTCTCTATTTGCTGTTGTATGTATAGGACTTTAGGTATCAAAAAATATTCAAATAATGATAAAATGTGAGAAGAAACATAAATTTCCTTACTATTTCTCCTTTTTTCAGATCCCATATCAAGACATCTTCCACTGCTGTTACTGCCACAAGATTGCTCTGATTATCGTCAATATCCACAGTGACTATATTGGCCTTGCTTGTGCCAACAACTCCAAACAGAGCACTTGGTGCATACCGCAGGTACTGCTTAGTCAGTCCCATAATAATACAATTCTATAAGGAAGGGGAAAAAGAAAAGAGAGTGGCTGTGGTTCAGTGCTAATGAATAATGTTGAACTTTATTTTTGTTGTAAAGTCATTATAAAGTGATTATAAAGTGTATGAAAATGTATTGCAAAGTGAAATGAATGGAATGATACAAAATCTTTCAGCAAATGCACAAATCAATATTTCAATATAAATATGTGCAAATAGTTCATACAGTGTAGGTTTAGGCTTGGGTAAAATTCAGTTGGTAATGATCATGGATATCGGTTCAAATCTGAGCATGCATGTTAAAAGTGGGTAGCCTAACTACTGTAACAGGAAATTCCAAGAAATTTTCAAGAACTTCTAGCACTCCAACTAATTTCAAAAAAATTAAGAAGTGTTAATTTTGACTAGACATAAGAATAGATAAATTGGCATACCTCCGAACAATTAAGGGGAAATAATAATAGTAATGTAGGCACAAGGCATGCAGGTGCGAACAAGTCATCGCTAATCTGGTACACGAGATACAAGCCTACACCTCTGGCCAGCTGAGATCATAAAGTGTCTAATTTGAAAAGTGGCATCTTTGTGTTGATGTCAAGATTTCACTAAAGATATTAAAATACAGTGTGGATTACACAAGTGATCTCATTCAATACATATAAAGGATTAATTATTGCATTTACCAGTTAGAATGATATCCACCTTCACAAACGTGTGCATGTGTATGCTGCACATTTGTCGCGGTATAAATTCTGAGTTTCTTGTTCACTCACTAATCCCCGCCTATTCTGAATTTATAAGGTAACCCCGCCCACTTTATAACGCCTGATTGATAAATACAGTCTTACGCTCAAAATGCGGTCCTCGAGGTTTTCAAATCCAATGAGACATTGTAATATCGAGCAATATGTTTTTATCCAACAATTATATCAACTGACATATGGAATTTCACTGAATGATCGAAAGAACAATGCATGCCATGTGTATACTTTGAGGGACTTTGTATAGGGTCTGCTTATGATCGGATATTTCAAGCTAAAAGATGGCCGCAAACGGCGGAGAGCATAGTAGAGTTGTGCTAGGCGAAGGAGAGGGGGGGGGGGGGAAGAGATTATAAGAATGGAGATCGAGATGGAGATAAATAAGAGAGAGATTCTGCTTCTGTTAGATACTGGTTAAAAACCCCTCTCGGGTATCACAACGAGGATATTGGTGCGCATATCAATTCCTTTCTTTCTAAAATGCACACTAAACATCCTTCAAAATAGCCCTCTTAGTTATTTTCTTGAAAATAATATTAAGTTCGATAAAATATGACGTTTTGAAAGCGAATCTCGGCTTTGGCGGTGTAGGTGACCACTGTGCATTGCGTGGCTGTACCCTACTGCAGAGTATAGGATACACATATTACGTAACGGCGTGCCCACCGAAGAAAGCGGAACTTATATTTTTCTTAGAAGACATTCGATTGGACTGTACTTGGTCCGATTGAGGATAGTGACCAATGAAAATGAATTTAACATCAATTTAAAGTTAAGAAAAAATCCTTTCCAAAACTGCTTGAACTAAATTTGGCAATGAATATTCAAGAGGATGGTTACGCAAACAAAGTACGGCTATCAAATGGTTTGTTTTCTTAAGTATTTACTGTGTGTTATCAATGTGGATTTTGAGTTCGATATTTATTAACCTTGCATCGTAAATCACCCAAGTCCGATTGAATTTTGAACTGTAATGTTAAAAAAATAACAGAAATTGAGAGACAACACATTTCCCTGTTTAGTGCCGTTTGAACTAATGTTTTTGGGTATAAACTTTGCACGTTATGGCTGTAGGAAAATGGTCTATATGGTAAAGTCATAGGCCTAAAACGGCGGTCGAACTCAGTTCGTGTGCCGCACAGGGAATGGCGCTAAGGAATTGATATGCAGCGCAGCTGTGCTAATAACAATGTGTGGGCAATCTTGTCTTAAACACCTCAAGACTAGGGCTCTCCTTAACGGCCAAGGATTGGTTTTCCAGTCTTTAATAGTCCTAGAATAGAAACTATACTGAAAAGCACGATGATTATGTGGAATTTGTGTATAGCGGCCACGCCTCCCTGGTTTCAAGAAGGGATTAGTCTCGTTTGGGACTGCAATTAGGCCATTAATAATTTGGTAAAAGAGCATAAGTCTGGCCCTCTTCCTGATGGGAGAAAGGGTTAGGGGATATTTTTTTAGGATATTTGATACGTTTTTTAAGAAAAGTCACCCAAGATAGAGTATGCATGGACACATAAAACCAAACAGCTTGATCCACTCTCCACCCGATCCCTTTACATCGAGACTTTTACTAAGCGGAGCTATCACGAGTCCTTTGAAAAAGGAGCTTCATTCATATGATCTTGGTGAAAGGTCGCTGATCGACTTGTTGTATTCTGTGTACAACACTAACATGAACTTCGCCAAGTGGCCGAGGAGTGACTAATGTGAAAATTCAGGTTCTGGGTAATATATCGGTATTTTTTCGTGTTCTCCCTTCTGTCATTAGCACTTTGAATTGTACTACGTAAGGTTGGATATAATTAATTTCATGAAAAAGTTACTCATTGACGTATTCAAACTTATTCCAGACAAAGGAAGAAATTAAACGCGTTTTTAATTTTCGGCTAACCTTCGAATAAGTAGAAGTAGGGCGCTTATGTAGTTTATTTCAGCGATTTCATTGGTTAACTATAGTTGGTAGGCGCGGTCGACGAAGGTGTCACTCTGGATTGAAACACTTGAGTTTTACGTACATCACTTGGAATGGGTGACCATGTCTGTGGTCATTGTATAAGCTATGCTTTTCGACCGAGGTGCAGTCATACTAAACATTCGTCTATAACATCAATGGCTAACAAATGGCGCTAGAGCTTAGGCTCAAAGCCCTCCTACGTTTTCATTGTCATCTCTCATTGAGAAGAAGGGTTCAAAAACGTGACCAAGTCACTACAACGGGTGCAGCCTATTTTCTTGGTAAAGAAGGCTGACTAGCTAATTTAACATTTGTTACAGTAACGGAGTAGACATAGCCTAGGCCTAGCCTAGGCCTAGCCATTGTAATAATATCGCTACGGAACCGTCAGTAGGCTTAGTTATGCATCTAGGCTGTCATAGTACTGTCTGTGGGTCCTCCCGATGCCTTTTTAAATCGTATGACCAAGCCTAATCTAACCCTAGCCTATTTTAATAAATAGTGATGTAAGAGTCCCACAATGCTGAGTTTGCAGTCTCGGCCCCATCAAGCTTCTTGTTGCCATTCCCAATCTCTCTTTTTAATCATACACAACAAAACCACTGTATATTTTCATCAAAAGAGAGTTAAATAAAGTTTGATGAATTGAATTACTTAGCTTGAGTTAAGTCAGACTCAGAGTACTAAGACTCTACCATAGATACTCAGTGTGACTGAATCCAAGCCACGTCAAGTCCCTTATTCTGCAGGTCTGCTTACCAGTCAAAACGTCCCTTTACCAAAACGTCCCCGTACCAAAACGTCCCCGCTTTTGGTCAAAACATCCCCGTTGGTCAAAATGTCCCGTTGGTCAAAACGTCCCCGACTATCACATTCATTCACAGTTGGGAATATATATATTAATTTTAAGTTATAATTTGGCTAAGTTATCGGCATACAAGTTGGATTACAGTCGCTAAATAAATCATGAAGGACTATATCGTTTAATTATATTTGGTATGAAAAAGGTATACGCTATATGTTTTTCAGTGAATTAACGAATTAAGGAAAAGAAATTATTATATAAGATGAATTAAGAAGGAATTTTAAGAAGGAATTTGGATGCGTATACTATACAATATATATATCTATATAATATTTTAAATTGAGTGAAATCACTTATCGTTTATTTTTACGAAGTAAAATTTTGTCACGGGTACGTGCCCCTGTTGATATTTGACATTTTGAAGTATAGAATATATCGTTCGATTACCATTATTGTGGTAACGTTACATGTTTTACTCAAAAATTATACTCAAAAATGTTTCCGCCCTCATGACAGTCAATTCCCACTCCTAAAAACTGTGTATTCAACCTTAACTATACTTATCCTTACTCTTTGATTTGAACTAAAAACATCCACACTTGCATTCCAACTGACTAAAAAAGCGGGGACGTTTTGACTCACAGGGACGTTTTGACTGGGGGGATGTTTTGGTAAAAAGCAGGGACGTTTTGGTCTTAAAAAAGTGGGGACGTTTTGGTAAAGGGACGTTTTGACTGGATACCGCAGGTCTTGCCCTATCTAACTTCTGTCACTTCAAGTCCCTAACTACAATACTGTAGGCCTATGTATGTCAAGTCATCCTGAGTCTTGCAAATAATAATAAGTTATAATAAGTCATATTTATATAGCGCATAATCAGCAAAGCTGCTCAAAGCGCTTTACAAATGTAAAACCTAAAACAAATAGTAACAAAAAGCAAAATATTAAATATATAGAACCAATAAGGCAAAAAATGTAACTGCCAAAAGCAACAATATAAAAAACACACCCATACTACACGATACTAGAAAGTAAAACGCAATAGTCCAAAACAATTTCAGAAGTATGTAAATAGTAAAATAGATTAAATCATGAGTAACTAAAGTATGAGAAACTATAGAACAGTAAGACAATTATTTTAAAAGCCTAAAACAGATAGTAAAAAAACACCCAAATGCTAATTGTGAATCCACATATTGTTTCTTCCCAGTAACAGTAATTACAGGATGTATGTACACAAACGCAACAATCATTGTAGATCTATGTGATGGAGATTTCTGTCATGAACGATTTCTCAAAACAGCAATCAGGGGTTATAGTGCTAGCTCCATCCTCACCATGCTTAATATTCATATATTAATTATAGGGGGTTAACACTTATGTATTTCTTTGTTCAGCTCCATCCTGAACACAAGTTAAAGCCCACTAACATTGTTTTAAGCATGCCTACTGTATATCTCCAGTCTCAGCACACTCATTATGTCAATCAAAGGTTTCCCCCGCCTTTTATGTAAACTTCACATCTACTGTTCAACGCACAACCAGTTAACCAAACGGTAAACAGCATGGGTTGCAGCTGTGCAAACCATGCCGGGTATATACAGTATGTTTTATAACATCATTAAATGCACTGAACTGGAGCTATGCAAAGCTGTAACCCCTGATGAAAGCAGCTAAGAAAAATCTCAATATTCCATTTTTAAAGATATCACATGACATATTTGCACACCTTCACACAAAAGGCTGAAGAATTTAGATCAAGCTTAAGATATGGCATCTAGTTTCACATGTGCTCCAATTTATTAATATTTTTCTTCTGTTTTTGGAGATGAGTTTTGCAAATGCTTAATTTGAAGTACTTATCATCAAAGCTCTTGATATTACCTAATGATAGCACTGGTTTTAGAACCAACAAGTTGTTATTTGTTATCTCAAAAATAAGTCAAAACCTGGGTCTAATATTTAAAGCGATTTATCCTTACTGTAAGTAGGAATTGTGGCTTTTCTTTCTAGTAAGTACAAGATTCCTTCTTGATTTTAATGTAAGTCAAAGGTTGTTTATAATTATACAAGTTTAATGTTTATAATCCAGACATCTAATTTAGTAAGTAGTACAATTTCCAAACAATTTTTATTTCTACAGCGAGGAACATTTCAAGCCTCTCAGATGCGTATGCATCCACTATTATCGAAAAAGGTTTAAGGAGTGATCCTCACCAAAAGAATGTCGTCGCAAAACTTGAACACTTTCATGATCGTCTGCAAGGATACCAACCAAGAGAACCGAGCATTCTCGATAAGGTAATTCACAAGAGAATACAGTAGAAAAAGATACCTGTATCAGCCATATTACGTAATGCATGCTTGCTGGGAACATAGGGTACTGAAAAGAGCACTGCAAGCATTGGACTTTATCAAACTTTTTAGAAGTTTGAAAGTTTATTGTCAACACCTGCCAGGAGTTATTGATAAAATCTAATTCATAAATGCTATGCTGAAAATATTCAGTTTAGAAGTTTGATTTATCCTGTCAGTCTTCTACTGTGCTAATATGTCTACAACTTAAATTTACATGAAGTCATCACCTAACTTTATTGGTCATCAAAAAAAGTGCTAGCATGCACAGCAAGGTCTCTTCCTTTAAATGTTGTAAATACTTTTGCAAAGTAAAATGTCAAACAACAGGAATAACATAATTTTCACATATTGGAACTTTGTTTTTTAGAACATCTTGTAACAAGCTATTACTAATGAATATTTGTTCCCCATAATTTCTCTCTTCTGTGAGGATTTTAATGCAAATGTTTTCTTTGAGTGAAACATCATGTGCAGCTTGTGCCTTTAGATATACTGGTCCTTAGACCACATATATATAGAGAAGGGTCTTTGGGAGCAAAGATTACTTGATAAACTGTATTATTCATTTTAGCGCAGATATTTGAGGACAGTATACTGCAGAACTTAAATCCTGTTATGACTTAGAGAACAATTGTGGAATTATGGTTAAATTATCTGGACAACAGAACAATGTTGTTGTAGCTTCAGTAGCACAGACCTTGTTGACTACTGTTGATGCTTGTCTTTCTTAAATAGAATTCCACCAAATTCCTCTATTGTTTTATAGCATTGTCTTATGTATGTTTTGTTTTTAGTTTACTTGTTACTTTTGTTCCATTTATATATTGTTTTTGTAGGTTTTTGGTGGAACGAAACGGAAACGTGGACCTAAAGGGGTTTATCTTTATGGCACCGTCGGGACTGGGAAGACAATGTTAATGGACATGTTTTATCAAAATGCAGACGGAGAGAAGAAACTAAGAACTCACTTCAACTCATTCATGCTGGATGTTCACGCAAGTAAGTTTCTAGTATGTGAATCATGTTGACAATTCATACAGCTTGAACTTTCTTGAACATTGAACATTCAGCACAATAAGTGTATCAAGTAATGAGTTGAATGATGTATGGTTTTCATAGTCTCAGGGAAATTTTGAGTCAACAAATGTTTGAAGGGGACACAAACCCAATCGTTGTCTTTAGCTTACTGTTCATGACAGAGATCTTTGTGAAGAACTACTCCCCCAAACAGTTAAGAAGTTTCCTTGCTCTGTTTCGGAAGTATCCTAGTTTAAACGTCACATCTGAGAGCTGTCCTCTCGTAAGTCTGTGATGTCTTAGTAACACTAGGATCCAAAACCCTTGATTACAGTCTCTTTGTAATTTTCTTTTACACATTTTCACGGTAGAATGTTAAAATAGTTTGACACTGAAACCAAAGCCATCATTAGGTATTATAAGAGATTCAATATTTAATAGTCAGCATTTGCAAAGTCCTTCTCCATTACAGAAAAAAATAGATTTAATAAATGAAGAAGAAGATAAATAAATGGAAGCCCATGTGGCTCGATGATGTCACATTTAGATTGGATCAAGTCTTCATGCTTGTGTGCAAAAGAATTAAATCTGTGATATCTACCAAATGGAGTATCTCTATCACTAAAAGCAATAATGGTGGTTGAGTTTGTGCTTCCTTTTTTAGGTCTTTCAATAGTAATTTTGAGATCTAAGAGTTTTTATTTCTCTTGAAATTAGTCAAATTTATACTCAGGTTCAGTTTTTATAATTTTGTTATAATACACATGATCATTGGTTACAAATCTTTATGTCAAACTTACGTTGGTTTTTTTTCATATTTCCATAATTGTAAACCATTCAAGTTAAAAATTGTGGAATAAAACAATACTCATTATTTATTTGATTTTATGGATGTTTTTTGCTTCTTTTTCAAAACAGGAATCCATGAAGTGAAGAAAACTGTTCCAAAGCACCAAAGACACAACAAATCGAATCCTTTTGATCCCATTGCTCCCGTGGCCCAACAAATCAGCCAGGACACGTGGTTCCTATGCTTTGATGAATTTCAGGTTTGTGTGAATGGATTGTATCCAATGAAAAAGATTGTGTAAAAGTAAGTTGGCCTGACGTTTCGATCCTAGCAGGATCTTATTCAAAGGCTAAGTGACAAGTAACAGTAACAGAAGGGACAAAAACACGCACAGAATACAGACAGGTTAATGAGCACGGTGAACACAAAGAGAAATAAAAAAGATTGTATAAAGTTTAGATTGATGCTTAAACCTCTACCATAGTTAGGCTTCGTCAAAGGCTTTCGTCAATGGCTTCAAATGCTTTATATGTTAGATTCAGCATTTACAAAACCCATCTACATGAAGAAAATAAATATTGTAAATATATAGAGTAAAACATAACACAATTGAAGCATATGTGGCTCAATGATGTCATATATCTAGACTTGATTAAGTCTTCCGCTTTGTGCGTGAAGGAACAATGAACTTGCGATATCTCATAAATGGAATAAGATTTTCCTTAGCTGTTGGTGGAAGTAGTTAATGACAGATATAGGCGAACACAGGAAAGGCTTGTCTTTGTTTTAGTATAGTTTAAAACCTAGTTTGGAATAGAAGGTGTCAACTTGTGGTTGATAAGATAATTATTTGATGAAAAGGAGGCGGTCAAATTGATTAAAATAGAAATGCAAGAGCGCATTGAAATTGATTTTAGTAGATGGTCAGAAGTCAAATTTATGAAAACTTGGATTCATGGTTCGTCATTCTGTGAAATGGTTAATGGGGAAGTACAAATTAAGTTACCGTATTGATAGAAGGCAGATCAACTTATGATTGTATTTTTAACTTGTAAAAATAAGTAATTCTTTCCTTTCTCTTTTTTAATCTTTTAATTATTGATTTCTGGTAGTTTTGTAAAAAAAATTAAAGATAGTTATCTCAATCACATAGACCAATAGTAATGGTTGAGTTTATGTCTCTTTAAAGGCATTTCGATTTTCATTTCTGATCTTGTTTCATTTGTGTTTTCTGTTTTTTCAGGTGACAGATATCGCAGACGCCATGATTCTGAAAAGGTTATTCACAGAACTCTTTCACCGAGGGGTGGTCGTGTTTGCGACTTCAAACAGACCTCCCGATGATCTCTACAAAAATGGGCTACAAAGAAGTAACTTCCTGCCCTTCATACAAGTATTGAAGGTTTGATCTCAGAAATTTTCCATCTCAGATAACCGTTTTAATTTTGCAGTTTTAATCTTAAAAGGGAATAAATAGTAAAGCCAAAAGTAACATCGCTGGATGGCTCCAAATTAAGTGAAGAATGCATGGCTCACATCATGTTACCGTGAAAACTTGTGAATACAGAGATTGTCACAAAATTAATGATGAAAATGATACAAAGATTGTTATTTCAATACTGTCAGATAAATGCTAAAGAGGTGACTGTGGTAATTGTTTTAAAACTTGGCGGCCATTTTGTTTTGTCACTGTAAATGCTGTAAAGTAACATTTTTTATTTTTTTTTTATTTTGTAATGATTGATATTATTTTTCACTTTTTCTTTGATCAAAGGATCATTGCGAAGTTATTCAGTTGGACTCTGGAATAGACTACAGGACAGGTAAGCTATGGTCACATCCTGGACTGATGAAGGGGGTAGCAGGAGGGTTCACAAGGGTACTGTCTCAGCGACCTGGGTGAATAAGGAGGCATGGGTAAACTTGGATGGAAAAATAATTTATTCTCATCTTAGCATAGGACAGGAAAAATGAGAATTTCAAATTAAGCCTGGTGACATAATTTTCCCCAGGGCCAAACCAGGTTCTTAGTGTCCATGGTGGTATTGCTAACATGTAGAGAATTTTATAATTGCTGGCTGTCTTGCTGCCCACAATTAGTCAGATCAATTTCTATTCAGGACTTACAATAATTTGTTACTTTGGTTTATAATATCTACAGATCCATTTACTGCTTGTTACTTCATTAATGCAAATGGATGTGAAATTTGAAGTGAATGGTCTCCTATAAAAGCAATCAAATTACATTCATTTTAATTATGATCACTTCTTTAAAGAAGGAAACAAGTTAATGAAGTCTAGTAATCTTATAGATCCCAAGTACAACTACAGCAGTGGCATGTACAAGATTGTCAAAGGTGGGATTGTCAAGTTTATAAACTTCCCTGACTGATTTAATGCAAGGGCCGACAGAACCTGTATGGAAGGGCCAGGGGCCAATTATTCTGTACCAGTGTAATTGGCAGTAAATATTGATGCATTTATTTATTGTTATCTGTCTTATACAGGTTACTGTGAAATGTGTTATTGAAATCTTATTTATCTTATTATTATCA
>KN882368.1:66830-80536 GCA_000934455.1 Apostichopus parvimensis
TATTAATTCATGATTCTAACTGCTCCTGTGGGTGGATGTAGGGAGGGTTTTTTTCTTCTTCTTAGTTGTCTTCTCATTATATTATTTAATTTTGTTTTGGAGTTTGTTTCCTTTCATCAATTTCTCTCCAGTATATGTTTATTATATTCAAATGGGGAAAACATTCTATAAGCATTGCGCTTCTTTTTTCTCCTTTTCATGCATTTGCATAGCTTAAATATTGTATATCAATTAACGTGATGAATGTTTTTTTGTTTTTTTTGTACCTGTCTCTCTAAATTGTATTGTATATCAAAGTATTTGTTACTTTGTTAAACATTCATGTTCTGTACACAATTGCTGGAAACAAAATATTGTCATTGTTAGCTACAATGTTTAACACAATTTTTCTAAAATCAAAGTACTGAGTAGTATAATTTTAGCATGTGTAGTATACATACTGTACATACCTTAGTTAGACCAGCGTTTCTTGTATGCACTGCTACATCAGTAGTAACGTTGGTATGTAAACATTACTTCATGTGCCTCATCTGAAAATTCAACGGATGTGGAACTGGTAGCTGCGTGTCGGGTGATTGGATACATACAAACACATCTTCTTATTACCATTTATGAATACAGGAGATTGCTTGCTCCAGAATTTCTAAATTTTGAGGAATAATTATCTTGTCTTCAATATCAACATCACATTACCAAGGCTTAATCAGGGACCTATGTCATCTCCTCTTTGGAGAGATTTAGTTTCAAACCCAATTGTAACACTGAAGATGTAGCCATGTTTCTTTCTGGTTTCAACTATGTTCTCTAGCTCTTCTGGTAAATTTGTGGTAGAAGCATGAAACACCCATCTTCTCTCTTTTCTTTTTCTCTTTTATACCCGATGTTCCTTGCTTTAAAAGAAGAATCAAAGAATTATAATAAATAGTCAGACTCTGAAGTTCTTTCTGTCAATTTTTCCCAAAAGTTTTTTATCTGATTTGTTACTAAAATTCCGTAGCAATGCATTTCATTAGGACCTCAGTCAAGTGTCATAAATTTCCAAAAAATTAGGGCAATTTTTTAAAAATTGTTACATTTGCTTTGCAAAGGGTTCATACTTGTAAAGAAATTTGATGGCAACTGAATTTCAAAATTTAAACAGAAACATTCATTACTAACTCACTGAGTAATGTTTGTCTGATAGAGACAAAGGGAGGGTCCCTATGTTGTCATTTGATGCATTGCAATGATTAGTCTAGGAAATACTCATAGGTTTCATAAACTTGCTGACTGGGTGAGGATGTGAAGTATGAACACATCACTGACTATGAAGCATCTGTGTCTACGAAAGTCTTATATCAAACATGCTGATGTTTGCAAGGTGTCAAAAGTTCTGTCCATGGGGCCATGTAAAAAGTTGCGTTAAGGGTGTCAAAAGTTTGTGTGAAGGGGCTGCCATGGTGGGGCTTAAAGTGGGGCTTAAAGGAGGTGAAAAATATTCAATTCCCTGTCATTCTACTTTGTGGTGAAAGTAAACAGTGTTGTGGTCTACTGTGTAATTGTAAACATTCAGTTGGTATTGAGAAGCAGAATATCACCAATGCTAACTCTTTCATTTAATATAAACCGAGTAGTGAATAAAGATATACGTTAGTAGCACAATCGTCAGTGGCTGTCTGATGTCATTTAATAAATTGTTCAAGTCTGCATCTTGTATATGAATGATGATAAAAACAGTAAAATCCCTTTTATATCTTTGCTGAAAAGGTTAGCTGTTTTAGCATACGTATCACTAATGATGATGGTTCCGTCTGTATAAAGGTTTGCTGTTTTATCAGAGGTATTATAATGATTATGGTTCGGTTTGTAAAAATATTTGCTGTTTGATCAGACATATCGCTAATGATGATGGTTCGGTTTATAATAATCCTTCAAGGAACTCTTTACATTTCAGAAAATGACAAGAGGGTGCTAAATCATCTCGGGAGAAATCTCACGGTTCCAAAGGCTTGCGGCCAAATTGCAAGGTTTTCGTTTTCTGATCTATGTGAACAGGTGGGATTACTTTGATTTAATTCTTATGAAATTATTTTGCTTCAGCAGTTTTCATAGTTTAATTTGTCATGAAAGAAATCTTATGGTAAAATTGTAGCTGTTAGCATGGTTTGTGTATATATTGATTGGGAGATAATGTACATTTCAATAGTGTGTGCAAAGGGGGCTGGGGGAACATCCCATGCCCCCCACCTTCATTTTCAGAGGGGGGGCAAACTGTTCAGTTGAAGGTTGGTGCATTAGTGCTTCACATTTTCTCTAATCAGGTTCACTTTTATATAATTTTGTTGTTTCTTTGCAAATGTATTACATTTTGGAAATTCGAATCTTTGAATAGCTTTCAATGTGCTCATGTGTTTAAATGATTTGTCAAATGGAAATGTTTGTAAGACTAGTGTCTTCGTTTGTGGGCAATGGCATCATGATGAAGGGAAACAAAGATATTTTCAACTAAAAACTTCCATGTTTGCAATGAAATGTACTATTAGTGTGCAGTTTTTGCCATCTGATGATGCAGACTATTTGCTGCATAACTTTTGAAACATCCAACTTCTGTGGCAGGAAAATCTCTTTATTATATCGGGCCTTAAATATAAGTATGACTTAGATATGAAGGTTAGAAGGGCCGTTAAGAAGGTTATAAGGGCCTTTACTTGAATTTTGACTAATGAAGTAGGGACATATTCTCAGCATCCTTGGTGAAATTTGCCATCGATTCTTACAAAGTAATTTTTTTAAATCGCTAGTTGAAGTTTTCACAGTGTGTACCGTAAGTAAATTCCTGTTTGGTTTCTTATCTCTCTTTCTCTCCCGCACCATGAGCACCCTTCCGGGTGGATATGCACGCGTTATAATTCACCGTCATTATTATCATCGTTAGTATGATGTTGTAGTTGTTCACGGATAGCCTGATATTCAGGCATTATTTATATTTACCTAAGAGGATCCAAAGATTATAGCAAATGGTTATAGTGTATAATGTTGATGTGCACTCCAATCTTGAAGTAAAAAAAGGTTGGATGTAAATTTATGAAGAAAACAATAACACAAATTCGTCAGGGTGTGCTTCTATGACATACACACCTGTTTGCTTGAAGTTTACTTTTGGTACAAACGTGTCAACTTCAAATCTTGCTATCTCGAAAGCAGTATGTGGGAATTGGAATTATAAGGAACCTTCATCAAGATGCTTTGAATACACCAGTGAAATTCATCATGGCTTCATATCAAAGAATGTTAGCAGTCTTGATTTATTATTATTAATATTGTTACTTATTTTGTGTGTCTATCTTAGGCTTTAGGAGCGGTGGATTATCTTGCCATAAGCCGTGAGTTTGACATTGTTTTCATCGATGAAGTTCCTCAGATGTCACTCAGCATGAAAACAGCTGCCAGGAGGTTCATCACAATGATAGATACATTCTACGATCGAAAGGTCAGTGAAATCATAATTTCTTCTCCGACCATCTAAGTAAGCTACATGCTATTGACAGAGTCATTGGTTGGTGTGATTCTGATTGGACCAGAGCCTCTGCAGACTTTCGTTGTCAAGGAAACAGGGTTTTTTTCCCCTGAAATCTAGGCAGCACATGTGTTGTCTTAAAAGAGTAGTTCAGTGGTTTACCATTATTAACGAGAGATAAACTAAAATACAAATAACTCTTCACCAAAGCATAGAAATATCTGATTTACAGGTTTAGAGAAAATGACATTTGAAACTCTCATGGAGTTATTGGCCTTGATCATATTTTTTGTAAATGTACATTTCTGCAAGGGTCAGAGAAGAACAGTTGCTGGAAGCAGAAAGGCCAGGCAGAATCAAAATATGAACGTTAGCCTGGGCATTGTGCTCAAAATCTAAGGCATTAAGGGTCTGTTTGCCTGATAAATTGCAAGATCTTGGGTGGAATAAGTCTATATCGCTGTCTGAATTTGGCCCATAGGCTACCTATTGAGAAGTCCTGCACTAGACTGCTATGTTTGACAATATGAATAGTTGTATCAGTTTCAGTTGACTTGATCCAAGATTTTACATGGTGTGAAGGAATCTGTGGTGCTCGCTTGTAGGAAACCAGTAAGAGCTTTGTTTTAACAGTTTTTATCTCAATACATTACATGTATAGAGATGTTGTAACAGTAAGTGGGAATCTCTCCTCTCTAAAAAAAGTTTCAGCGTCTTCATAAAAAGTTCGTTTTCTCTGGAATTTCAAGAGCAAGTGTATATTATATAGGTCAACAAAAGTTACTATTTTTTATTCTAGAATTTTATCTCAATATATGACTTTTTCGCTGATTTATGGCCAAATTGGGCCATTTCGGGCTCAAACACGGTTTTTGCAAGTCTTTTTTGCACACGCTCCAAAACTTGTATGTAGGGGAGTTTCGTCCACGTTTCCCTGCTCATTTGTTAATTATTATTCGATGTCTATGGTTTATTATGGGCACGTGACATTTTACTTCTCAGCGATTGGTTTGTTATCTGCTGTTTTTTGTATTATGAAAGAGAATAGAATAGAATTGTCTTTCAACAGTGGTATCGTCTAAGATAGGGTCCTATGTATTATATATTTTATTAACATTTTAAACTTTCATTTGTTGTTTACAGGTAGGTATGAATAGGAATTTTACTACCTGTATGTGACATTTTATGGCTTTTATTTGCTTTATTTGATGTTTAAATGATTTTTCTTTCTTAAAACAACACTGAGCTGCCGCCCCTACTTTTAGTAAAAAGGTCCGTTTTTGATGATTAAGCCCCGCCTCCAAGTCTGGTTTGTAGCAGATTGGCTATGACTCGTGACAGCTACATGTTAGATATACGAAAATGGCTACCCTCGCGACCAATTTTCTGTACTGTAGTTAGGTACGCGAGGTGTAGTGTATTGCATGCTAATTACACATACACATTGTGTACTGCTGAATGCTACATAGTGCATTTAATTTATATTAGGCCTTCGTTTTTGCGATATCCATTTAAGGATAGTTCTGGTGTTCAGGTAGCTTTTCAGAGCAAGGGCCATGATAAGTTTGTTTGATTGCCCTTCATGTATTTTTGTATTATTACGTTTACAACTTTACACATTGTTGTACTTCTGAAGGCTACTTAGGCCTATGCCTAGTGCATTTAAAAAATATATATACCTAGCCTAGGCCTATTACTGTATTAGGCTTTCAGTGTATTAGTGTATTCAGTGTACTGTATTAGGCTTTCCTACGAAGGACCAGGGTAAGTTTGTTTGATGGGTACGTATAAAAGAGAAGCCGGCCATAGCATCACAACTTTTATAAGACTATAAAAATTGTCTAAGGTTATGACTTATTTATAAGGATATAAGATGTATAAGGTTATAAGAAGTATGTTTAGCTTTCTTTTGAACCTGTGATGTTTGACATCAAATGTACAAAGAATTAAAATAAACTAACAAAATGAAGAGGAACTGAGGTGGCTATTAGGGGAGGAGGAGGCCACCCATCACTTTCAAATAAAAACTTGAAATCTTCTTTTACATTATTTTTTCCAAGTCATAAATCCATGAAATCTTCATGTCAGAAAAATTGAGATGGAAAAACGTGGGTTGTTTTGATACTTGGAAGTGGACACAGTTTTGATGGTAGTCACCACTACAGTAACATACAGTAGGTCGATAGGCCCAGCTCTCAAGGTGGGCATCAAGAATATGGTCGAGTTGTTCGCCTCTTCTAATTTGGCCATTGTCATTGACGTCAAACTATATGACCAAAAAGTCCAACAGAGACTGACCCAAGATGAAGGATACCACATGAAAAACAAGTTCTTAAATATTCTATGACATTACTAAACCTTGCAACGTTGTTCTTTCGACAAACAGGCAATGAGCGCTAAAGGCAACACTAGCAGGATAAAGTTTAACCTGCAGAGACTATTCGTGGCAAAGTAGCATAAATGCAAGTTATATATTTGTTTTACCATGATTGATATTGATAATTGCAGAGACAGAGCAAAGATTTGAAATTAGGATTCGAAATTAAAACTTCCAGTATTGAGATACTGCGTCATTGATGCTCTTGTTGTTGTTTCATTGAGATGTCTGCAGTAGTGTTGTGTGCAAGCTTGGGAAAGCAATTTGAAAATTTCAATAGATTATGCATGTTGTGCATGTGTGTGTGTGACAGATATGTGGTATTTTTTGGGAAACATTTTCTTTTGGTAATTTGGGGGGGGGGGGTGAAGGAACATTTTTTGCTGGATCGCGTTTTATTTCATATCTTCCAGCCTTGGTTTGTAACGATGATCAAATCAATGGATTAAAACAAAAAATGTTACTGCTTGGGAGTTTCGATTTGAAAAATGCATGACGTTAATTTGCTTTGTTTGTTGTTATTGTTGTTCTGTAGGTGAAGTTAGTATTACAAGCTGCAGTTCAAATGGAGGAAGTTTTCATCTCAGGTGACTTGACACAGCAAGATGTGGATGACAACATGGTGTTACTGGATGATCTAGGTATACAGCAGGTATGAACAGCTTAGGATAAACATATTATGTACTGTAGGTATGCAACAGGTACGAACAGCTTAGGATAAACATAACATTATGTACGGTAGGGACACAGCAGGTATGAACAGCTTAGGATAAACATTATATGTACTGTAGGTAGGCCTATACAGCAGGTATGAACAGCTTAGGATAAACATTATTACATTATGTACTGTAGGTATACAACAGGTATGAACAGCTTAGGATAAACATTACATTATGTACTGTAGGTATACAGCAGGTATGAACAGCTTAGGACAAACATTGCATCATGTACTGTAGGTACACAGCAAGTATATACAGCTTAGTCTTCATCACTGATTATTTCACACTGGGTAACATCTTGGATGTGAAATTATACATTCTGAGGCAAGCTATAAATCAGTTCTATATTCAGGCCCACTTACAAGGTTCTGCTAAATAACTCCTTTTATTTTTGTTTTATTTTTTTATTTTGGGGGGGGCGGTTAAAGGAGGGTGTACTCCCCACACCAGCTCTTTCCCACCCCCGTTTCCAGGCCCGGCTGCATTTCTGTCCATTGATATAAATTCAATCTTTGTCACCTACAGGGTCCTCAAGTCAGCCTCTTCACCGGCGAAGAAGAAATTTTTGCATTCAAAAGAACTTTGTCAAGACTGAATGAAATGCAGACCAAGGAGTACTGGAAAGAGTCAAAGCGACCTCTCTGATGCTTAGCTTTGATGCTTAGCTTTGATCTTTATTGAAGTCTTGTGTGCTATGAATGCTGGGATTGCTCACTGTCGCGTGGCATCGCTGGAGATCCTATAGAGGATGAGGGACGAGGAGAGATCCGTGAGCAATCGCTGGCGGGTTCTTCATAATGGCTCACTTATTTAAGCCATGATCCATTTGTGGACCTTGTGAACCATTTTGCATGAGTTTCCTCTCTCCGCCAAATGTGGAAGCTACGTTGGAAGGTGTAGCGTTGATATATGTTACTTGGATGTGACACGAAAGTTATATTTATTGCTCATTATGCTGCCTGTGGGAAAATATATAATTAGAGTTGCAGAGTGTGGACAACAGTTACCACTTTCGGGCTAGCCATTTTATTAGCATTGAGTACGTAACTCATACTGGCTTTTATTCTGTACATCAGAGAAAATATATATATGGAATATGTCATGTGAAAAGTTATTACAGGAAACATCCAAACAAAATATACCTTGTCTTTGTCTATTTTTTCCGTGGGAGGAGGGGGAGGGGGGAATGGGAAAATGACAACATTCTTGATATTGGATATGCCTTAAGGAGATGTAAAACCAGGTGGTGGAGCTGGAGGGTAGAAGAGGCATGAGTTCCCCCCCCCCTCTCCCCACCTCAGGTTTGAGAATAACCCTTAAAATTGCCCCGTTTGGTAACATACTGTAGGAGTGGCTCTCTTTCTATTTGGTTATCAGCAGACTTTTCTTAGGATGATGGACTGAAATATTCCATGGTTTGGTGTGGAAAGTGTAAAGAACAAATCAATGGTTTCAGGACAATGTGCCAGTGATGTGTGCACTTTGTCTCTGATTGCCATATTCCCCATCCCCCATTGTAATACAGATGTCCATACTTAAATACATAACTACTGTGTCACAGTCCTCCCCAATCCCTCCCCTCTCCCTAACACAGCATACCCAATAAATAGGTTGGTCCAGTGACCCCTGTATTAGAACGAATACAACTGGAAAAAGGTGTTACTTCCATCCCCACACAGGCTGAAAGCAAGATCGTCTTCATCTTGCCAATGGGCTAATCACGCCCCCTCCCTCCCCCTCCCCCACACCGTTAAACCTTAAGCAGTATAAGCCTTGGTCGGATGATACCTGTACTCAAATAACTCACAACTTGTAACAGCTGTTCCTTAACTTCCTTACTATCCCAAAGCTTAAAGGAAGAACGTCTAATTCCTGAACGTCTTATTCCTGAACGTCTAATTCAACAACGTCTAATTCAAGAACGTCTAATTCCTGTCTAAAGGCTGGACACAAGAAACAAAGGCCTCATCAAATTACAGAAACTCATAAAATAAAAAGGGATAAATGAACAACAACAAGAACAGAATGAAAAAAAATTCAAGTTTGTATAAAGTTCTATTCTGTTTATTGACAATTTCAGTCTTTATTCTACATATATTGTGTGAAATAATTTATTTACATTAAGGTGCAATGAGATCCGAGTACATTTCATTTGCCTTCTATCCATCTCTTTCTTGCTTATTTTTAATTCTATAAAAGGCTCAAACTCGTGAGATAAGAGAAAAAAAATCAAGCGAGTGCTATTTAATTCTGTGTGATAATTTTGTGATAAAATTTTGACATAATATACAGCCGGTAAGGGCATACACACAGAACAATCAAGAGGTATAGGTAACCAAACTCAATTCACCTCGATTGCTGTTACATCGGAAATGTTACCATCTGATTTTTTTTTTCTTGGCTGCATTATCACAAATCCAATTCTTGTGTGATTCGTTTAGTGGCAAACATGAATATTCATTATTTTTTAATGTTAGTCAGCCAATTAGAAAATATCCATATGATATATCCGAAAGAAGTGACTTCTAATGGATATATCCTCTCAATCCAGCCTAAACTGTGATAATAGTTTCTCAGTTCACACCCTTAGTCATATATTTCCTTGTAATTATACAGTATTGACTTCTCTCTGTGACAATTGTTAATTCGACTTGCTGTTCATTTGATTGGCTGTTAGTAAGTGGCATGTTGGTGCTATGCATGCGGCTGCAACATGAGCGTCAAGAATTGATTGAGCTAGCTGGGTTTATCACTTTTTACAAAAGTCGGAAGAATATATATATATATATATATATTATAGAGATGTGGGGCTCTAGATAAATATATATATATATATAGGAGTGGAATGTTTCCGACATTAAATGCCATTATTCAGTACAACAAAATATACAAATTCTGAAGATGACCAGTAGATTATATATAAGCTTAGGTCTTATAGTAACACGTATATTATATATGAGCTTAGGTCTTATAGTAACACGTATATTATATATGAGCTTAGGTCTTATAGTAACACGTATATTATATATGAGCTTAGGTCTTATAGTAACACGTATATTATATATGAGATTAGGTCTTATAGTAACACGTATATTATATATGAGCTTAGGTCTTATAGTAACACGTATATTATATATGAGATTAGGTCTTATAGTAACACGTATATTATGTATGAGCTTAGGTCTTATAGTAACACTAATATAACCTAGTAATTTATGGGACGGTCAACAAAGGAAAGACCCGCTTCATAAGGCACAAAGTGGCTGTGTTAACTTCTTGGAAGACTGTTCGGAATATAAAAAAGACGTCTTTGGAATCGATAGCTGGTTATTATAACATGCAACGCATGCGCCAAAACCAACGTCGTTGAACATTTTTAATGTGGAATAGTGTGTTACATATAGATTTACATTGAAAAAAAGACACACAAAATTCCGAAAGAAAATATTTGTAATCTTTGGCAAAATCAGCATCCGTCTGAGTTGTCTTTTCGATAAATTAGCAAATTTCTCTGTTTGCTGATCAATGTTCAACACCCCCCCCCCCCACATAGTTGGATCTCCACGGTTGCAGATCGGAGAGTGTGCCAACCCCTGAGCCCCTATGATCCAGTTTTTCAGTCGCATACAAACGTTTTCAAAAGATTAGAACTCAAACTATTGGCCGGCCCTGTTTAGGTCCATATCACGACGACTGTTTAACCAAAATCAATTCCGTGGAAACGAAGATTAATACTACGGTGCTATCGCGAAAGAAAGAAAAACTGGAAATGATCACGGTTTACGTGTTGCTCTGATGTTTTAGTAGGCCTATGTAGCAGGGGCGGATCCGGAAGAAAGGACTAGCAGGGTCCGCCCTGATGCAATACTTCTGGAACTAAAATATATGCAGCAGTAATCATAATTTTGCTAAAAGCAGCATACATGGTGGTAAGATATTTAATTACAGCACGTGACGCATTCGTTCCTTGTTTACCGATGTTTTCTAACACACACCGTATATTTCGGTATTTATTCCGGTGTCTACCAATCCTTGTCCCCCCCCCCCCTGCCCCTCGCCTTTCTTTCGAGAAAATTCTGGATCAGCAGCCGTACATATAGAACACAAATCTCTTTCGTAAATTACCCCTCCCCCCCCCACCCCACCCTCGAAAAAAACACTCACGAGTCTGTAGCCTGCAAACTGTATAAACTGTCCGAGATTTGAATTAATTGACTACCTATTTTGTGTGATTTTTTTTCTTTGGCGTTAATAACGGGGTTTCGTCGCCTTTGTCCTCTATTTAATCTTTGGCACTGTTATCTGGAACTACGTAGATGACTTGTCCTTTCTTCCTCCGCCTTATGCAGGCTCATCATCTTTCTCCTCCTCCTCCTCCTCCTCCTCCTCATACTACCGGTTGCCTTCTCCTCTTGCTCCTATTTCAGTCAGGTGCTAATTGTCCACCATTTTGGATACTGAGTTGTAGTGATAATTCTAAGGTAATAATACGGAATATTGGTCTGATTTATATAAATCTGTGAGCACTGACGTAATCGGCATCGATCCCAGGGTACTCCTGAAGAAGACCTGCTCTATCGAAGAGGCCCGGATAGCTTTCAAACTCGGCAGTAACAGCAAGAGCTTTCCGAATCGGAAAGGCTGAGCAGGGTGTCTAAGGGTGATGTATTTACCCAAAGTTAGCTGTGATTGCTCGTGTAGGGTTGCCACTGATGCAGCTTCATGTAACCCGGATAGATCTGAACAGGAGCAAAGGTAAAAGGTTGGAAAAAAAATCATTTGTGCCGTGGAATTCTACAAAGCAAATGATACACATTTTCATGGCTTTAGTTACATAGGTTACATTGGGTATTACTTCCTTCGATCGCAATAGGAAGTCTCCTTTCTCGCTCAAAATGGTGCGTTCCTGTTGAAATTAGCTTAAATTTGACAATAACAAAATGTTTGAACAGATTTTTTGCATGTAAATCAGACTAACTTGATCGACGTATGATAGAAAAAAAATTATATTATATTCTTCTATTTAAATGGACCAAGTGCTAAGCTAAAGTCAGCCAAACTGGTATTTGGACAATTAAACTGGTATTTGGATATAATTTTAGCTTCACGGTTCGTCCATATGAATTTTGTTAAAAATCAAATTCCACTATTCATCCCGTAAATGCAAAAAAAAATTGTTTGCGATCCTAACACTGACGACTTTCATTGTTGTAATTTCTAGACAGAAAAAATATTAAACAAAATATGTTTTTGTCGTACCATTCTTAAATATGACAATTCCTTTAAGGCAAGCATATTCAGTTGCATCAACACCAAGTTGTCTCATTTTGCAGATTAATTCTTGGAGCACCTTAAGTTCACTTGCTATAGCCGCCAGTTTCTCCGCTGGTGTAACCCCTTGTCGTAATCCTAGATGAAGAGAAGATAGAGAAAGAAATATATAAAAAAAATCATGCAACCGGCTTCTTGGATATTTTCCGTAATAGCTCCAAATTTTGAATGAAGATACCTGGACACTCATTATATATCAAAAGAGAACAGAATATGGTTCAGCTTCTGAAGCGACAATCGTATACCTATGACTTATTTGCATAATTATGAATTCAAATATGCAAGGATTCAAATATAATAAGCAATAAGATATCTTCGACAACATGTTGACAAAAATGGTTGCATGTATGAAAAGTATATCTAGTTGTATATTTGTAATGATTGTAACTTTATTGAAATAGTGTGTGTGTGTGTGTATTAAATAGTTAGGCTACAGCCTAAACAAGTAATTCTGTCAAAAACCGGTAGCGTACAGTTGTTTTTTAGTACGGAAGCCCATTAGCACCTGAAATTGTTTTAAAAATATTTTTCCCTATCAAAAGGTTTATTCGTTTGAACGAGATATCATCGAAAACAATTATTCGTTTCTATGAATAATCGATTTCTAAATAAGAACGAATTGAATTATTTTTCCGAATGGCACTAATGGGCTTTCGTAGATTAGAGTTACCTTGGTGAAGGCACAAGTTAGTCATTCATGGAGATAGGGAGTATTTACATCCCACCATGTTGAGATGGGGGTGATGTAGCAAGGTTTCAGTTGCAAGTGTCATAGCGTTTTGATAGCAATTTTATTAATCAACGAGAAATTATGTATTTATCATAGAGCTATGACGTCATATAAGCCAACGAAGTAACTTACCAGCAGATTCCATTAGAGCTTGTACGTCGATCTTTAACTGCCATTGAGCAGCTCCAAGAATGAACAGCTCCCTCCAACCATCTTCCAGGAGCTTCATCTAGAGAGAGAGGGGGGGGGGGGGAATAAGAAGTTAAACATTTCTGTTGCTTTCACGATCTCTAACTCGGTGTGATAAAACTCTTTCACAAAGCAGTTTTGGACATCGAAGTAAATTTCCATTCCATACCATATGAACGAAAATAATAAATCACGTGGTTACATGTAATGTGTTGTCTGCAGGTTTGGCGTGCTTTATAAAAAAAGAATGCAGTCATATATAATAATACTAGCTAAGACAAAGAGATTGTTGTAAAGAGATTCATGACTTGACGAGCACACACTTAAAGTGTGAGTCAAATTATGGAGCAAATTTATTAAAAGAAATTCGAAGCATCAATTTTTGTTTTTTACGTCATGAATAAGAAAAAAACTAGAAGTCACCCAAGTATCCCCTCGCAATTTAAGAATGTTTATATATCCTGTTGGATTCCTAGGAGGGATCCTTCAGGCGATATGCGGCCAACAAAAATAAAGGGTTGAATGATCTGTTATATATTTGATGTCATGGTTTCTTTCCGTCATAGGGAAGAGATATTCAAAGGGCTGGCTTTTTGTTCTCATTTAATTTCACATTTTTCATGGTTTTTCACATTGTTTCAAAGTAAGTTGACATTTGGCTGTTGTTATGTGGTTTTTACCTGGTCTGAATGTGGTAGTGACAGAAAGGCCGGGACATTTTTTGACCATTTCACACTCATGAAAAGTAATCTGGCAGCTACCTCTCTCATCGATTCCACAGAGAGGACCTCGTTTACATACTGAAAAAAAGAACAATTAAATGTCAAATATGGTTATCTACTGTTTACATGCTCTGTATTTAAT
>KN882369.1:9522-22269 GCA_000934455.1 Apostichopus parvimensis
CCCCCCCGCCTTCCCCTGAACGATCTGTAGGCAAACACTGCCAACGACGTGCATGGCTTCTTGCAAGTGTTGTACACGTCTTCCAAAGCCTCATGGTATCATCAACTGTTCTTTCCACCCCACGCGTGAAATATTCTGGCAACGCATATGGTCCCAAAGCACTGGAACCGACTAGACTGTCTGTGTAGGCTGTGGCGCCTGCCAAATGTTTTGGAATCTGCTGCCATCATTTAATACTCAAAACGATAATTGATAGAAAGCGCGTTTCATATTATATGCATTCTGATATTATCATAATTCTTATGACTGAAGTTTACTTGAAACATTTTCTTTTCAAACTGTAAGGTATGTGACCTATAAACGATCAACAGACATCAATTTTGTATATTTAAGATTACGTTACCCAGCTTGGGTTAAAGATTTAATTGAACATAGATTAATGAGCATAAACGTGTATTATGGACAGTATAAACTTAGGAAATATATGCTTACCTCCAAAGCGAACTGTAATGAAAACCATTTTGGCTCAGGCTGTTAATTGATATCATTCAGCGATGTTTTTTTTTATGAAAGGACAAAATAGATACAGGATAAAATCTTCATCGGAACACAAACAAAAAATATAAAATGCGTCAAACTATTTTCCATTCAGAGGTGAATATAGCGTCTTATCGATGAATACACTATGTAGACCAGCCTACTATGTGAAAATACTTGCTGTGTGACTTTTCGACTACTGGTCTGCCCTTTCCTCCGGTTGAGTACAAACTGGTACCCGCTTGTCTTTGAACGTGACAATAATACTTGTTACTGCAAAGTACACTGCCCGAGGCTACTTTAAAATCACGTTGGCAAGCAAGTTTCACAACGAGTATTTCTTGCTTAGTAGTCTAATCCTCAAATCGAAGATGCCCGTCTATATTATTTTCTTTCTAAGCCTGACAAGACAATGGTTTATTGTTGACTTCCGTTAACTGGATACAGGTGCCATATACGCCACTATCGACCGACTTGGGCATGTCCTTGTCCACCATTGTCCGTCATTTGTTCCATTGAGCACTGAATCATCCGACCAATCTGTGTAAATCCGTCTGTATGAAGTCTGGCAGCAAATATGTGTGCAGTACGTAGAGATGAGCTTCAAAATATCCAAATGTTGGAACTCTAGAAAATCATAATTATCATTTTGTAAGTCCCAACCCGGCAGTTCTAATGGTTCAGGTGTTTGCAGAGATTATTATATTCCGTGCATGAAAGAAGCGCGGTTGTTTTGCTGCCATGGTAGGACCTAGCGCATCTATACAGTGGTAATAACAGCATGATAATAACGTGTAGCTGCCTGGTTATTATAACCTGATTCAATTTTAATATTTACAGCGAGATGAAATTTGATCATAATTCTGTAACCCGCGTGATCTCTACCGTTGCTATGGTAATCGACGATAAGCGCGTAATAATCGTTCAACGATTTGCCCACAGAAGAGAATTCGCCTTTTAAATGTTGTAGACTACCAAACTTAGCTAGTAAAATGTAAATTCCACTGTTAAAGAGAATTGAAGTATACAAATAATATTTTTTATACCGAAGACAGAGAATTGAGAGAATGTGAAAGAAACAAATTTGGTTTACTCCCGTTATGTTTTTCGTCCAACGAAAACCGCGTTTTGTAACTGCTTGTCGTTTACATTTGGTGTTCGAAAGTTAGTCATTGGAACATCGGTTTGTGTGTAGGTAGATTACAATTATGACTGTCAATTTCATTAATATACATGCACGTCCTAAGCAGATGAAACCAACGCCAATACGTCATGAAGTTTGAATCCTCATCAATAATGAAATATAACATCAAATATAACATCATATGTAGGCTACTGGTTTTATGGCAACCTCATCTACATTTAAGACAAGAAATTGTCTCCGGCCGCTTGTTCGGAGTAACGACTTTCTAAATGTATTTTCTTTGTACTGATATTTTAAAGTCTCTCCTGAGTCCCTGACCTTGATAATATTGGGATTAACACTTTACGAGGAAGCGGTTAACCGGCCTGCCACAAGGATAAACCAGGGCGTTGTTATGGAACCAGGGAGCTGCTACTCTGACTAGCATGCTCCCTGGTTAAACTTCAACAAACATAAAGACTGGTTCCTCTGGGATTACAAGGCTATTGTCTTAAACCACACGTGACCCGGCAGACACAAGGAATTAGTTTTTATGGGAGCATGCAAATAATTTGATTGTTTTGCTTGGGCTACTGGTGAATTATCAATCACAATATACGTAATAATGACCCATGGCCAGAAATGCCTTTATATAGTTCATATACTTGACCACTCCTATATATGATGCCTTTTAGTATCAAAAACACCTTATAAACATGGTGCCTTGTAGTATCAAACACACCTCATATACATTGTCTCTTGTAGTATCAAACACACCTCATATACATTGTCTCTTGTAGTATCAAACACACCCATATCCTTGGTGCCTTGTAGTATCAAACACACCTCATATACATGGTGCCTTGTAGTATCAGACACACCTAATATACATGGTGCCTTCTAGTATCAAACACACCTTATATACATGGTGCCTTGTAGTATCAAGCACACTTTATATACATGGTGCCTTGTAGTATCAAACACACTTTGGTGCCTTGTAGTATCAAACACACCTCATATACATTGTGCCTTGTAGTATCAAACACACCTCCTATACATGGTGCATTGTAGTATCAAACACAACTCCTATACATGGTGCCTTGTAGTATCAAACACACCTATACATTGTGCCTTGTAGTATGCAACACCCCGTTATACATGGTGCCTTGTAGTATCAGACACACCTTATATACATGGTGCCTTGTAGTATGCAACACACCTCCTATACATGGTGCCTTGTAGTATCAAACACCCCCTATACATGGTGCCTTGTAGTATCAGACATACTGTGAATACATTGAGATTGGTAATTAAAAATGAAGAGTAAAGAGAAATGGTTTAAATTTCAACTGAAGTGTATTTATACTATACAAATACGAAATAACTCAAGAATATTTTGTTGATACGTGATCACATCAACTAATAAATGGTTGGAATGCAATGGGAGACCGAACTAAATAGGCTGGGTTATGGAATTCTTTCAAAGCTGAATTACACTGCCTGCATAGTATATCAGCTTGTTATATCAATTACAATAGCTCAGAGTAAAAATAATAGAGGAAATGTTTGATCCATGTAAACAAATAGCATTAATCAAGGAGGGGAAGAAAGGTATCAGGTAATGTTGGAGCACCCCCCCCCCCTCCTGATGAGTGAAGGTATCAGGTAATGTTGGAGCCCCACAGGTCATCAACCTTCCCCCTCAACAATCCCCCCCCCCCCCTCCTCAGTGACTTAAGGTACCAGGTCCTGATGGAACATTTTCTGGTCATTAAACATCCCCCAGATATTCAAACTTTATATAAGTTAGGCTAAAGAATAATATACCCAGCAGTAGAGCATTATACAAGTGGGATGGGAGAGGAGGGTAATGTGGCTGTTCACGATTGGCTGAATGGTTACTTGATCCTTACGTGCACCAATCTGACCAATAGCAAATGATGTCAGAGGGTCTCTGTTTTACACTCTCTATTCATTGCATAAATATGTTCTAAATCATGTGCATAACAACTACAGACAAGCATTCATGGACATAAACAGAAAGAAGAATGGCTTAATGATGCAAACAATATTCGGATATGAATTCACATACCTGCAATGAAAGACTTTGAGACTTTGGTGTAAACAAATGAGTGTATGAATAAGTACTACCATTACCATAGCAACACAATGAACAAACTTAACATAACAAACAATTTACACCTTTGACTTTCAGCCGTTACAAAATAGTTCTTGTGAAATATGTAAGAGAAAATCAGTTATAGTATAGGCTACTAGAAGCACACTCTATTCATTGTTTAAGTAAGTTGGTGATTTGTGAAACATCTTAGAAAATACTTCAAATATGTCAGGCCTCTTTTATATTATAATTTATGACATACAAGCATGAATATGCATCAGAGATATGTTAGATATCAAAGCAATGATTTGTAATTAATAAGAATTCAAGGTTGGAGTGATGAAGAAGTAAGTTGCTACATGGTACACATTAGATACTTACAACACTGAAAAATATTAGTATTACTTTATATACTAACAACGGCAACAGCCATCTTGTACTAATCTACCAAATCTAGTAGATAATTTACATATAATAATATATAAGCAATATTAAGAATTCTTGTCTGGGTATCAGTAACCATCCAGTTGCATCACTAATTTTTAAGGGTAAATAGCAATAACCCCAAGAAGAGATAACCTGACCAAGAATTATATGTGTGCAACTTCCATCAACAGCTCAAGAAAATTGTCTCAAGTATGAACATCTATATCTGAACAATCCCAAACTGGTTAGAATGAGAAAGATGGTAGAATGAGAAAGAGGGCAGTAGACCAGATGGGCCAGTCACTAGATGAGGCCAGTGCTAAAAGAATCCTGCTCTTCACACAGTAGACTAAGAGTGCAGTTGCTGTGAGAAGACAGGAAAGTGAGATGTGAAGTACATTCTTAATCTACTGCTGCTTAGTTATGTACCAATATATTTGTGCAGTAAGCCTGGTATGATGAATTTACCATTACCCTTATGTGATAAGAAACAAACTTTGAAAATGTGACCTTTTTTTTTACAATTGTACTCTTGGTAGACATTAATTGTATGACTCATTGAAAAAAAAGATCAGAAAATGTTACCAACTTTGGCTAGTGGTTCTCAAAACACTTGCAATTGGAAGTATTACTACGACTCTTGAACAGACATTTGCACTAAATGAATGTTGCTTAGCCAATGATTTATGACTTTGTTCAATTCTAGAATTTGTCATAAATCAAACCAAAAGTCTTTCTTAATTAGCCTTGTGTACATGCATTCTCATCTATATAGTGTACAGGGTAAATGTGTCTAGTATCGCATCACAATATGGTATGTCAAATGAGCAAAGTGATTTACAAGTGCAATGTATCTTACAAGAGAAACTTCTGAAACTTCAAAACTTGAAGTTTCAACACTAAATAAATCCTTGAGTATGCATGTCAATGTCAGTCCTGCCGGGAGAGTGACTGACATGGGAAGGATGAGGTAGGCATTACCTATAAAACTAATTTTATTCCTATCTAAAGCTGTAATCTTTATTAGATTGAATTTTCATAATTCTCACCCAAATCATGTAATGTTAGCAAATAGTTGGATACCCCTACCCCTAAATATGAGATTCATGTGACTGCAAACACTAAATCTCCAGATTTCTATCAACATATAAGTCTAAACCAGTCACAGAATGACAGTAGGGGTATTTCATGGTTCAAAAGAACATTTAACTAACAACTGAATTCTCCTCCCCACCTCTAAACCTAAAAAATCACAATCTCTTTCACCATGATACTCAGAATATTTGTTTAGGTAATAATAATTTCTCTTTTTTTTATCGTTTCATTCATCTGATCTGATTTTCATTGATCAGTGGACAGTAGGGATTTCAGGCTTCAAGAAAAAAACACAAAAACTTAACAAACAAATTCACTGTTCCATCTCTACACCCAACATTCACACTTTCTTCCCTGTGATTCTACAAAGATTAATAATATTTAATAATATTTCTAAAATATCTCACATTATAAATGATCTGAGTTACATCTTAGATGTAGTTGTCTCTGTGGTTGGTTTTCTGTCATTGTAAACATCCAGCTAACATTGCCATCTTTTATGGTTTAAACGAAAGCTTTCATTAAACAACTACAGAAGATTGCCACAGACAACAACTACACTATAAAGTAGTCCATATGCTCTGCTTTGGATACAATACGGATAAGCCATCTATCCTTTCCTCTATACAGCACAGCATATAAACTTGAGAAAGAAGCCTCGAATCTGATCTATAACGAGAATCGATACACTGGTTGCTCGGAGACGATGCTTGACAACCACTCATTCTTCGCTACCTGCAGGTTTGCCCGTCCAGCCAGTATCACCACTCGATGGAGGTTTCGATCCTAGCTTTCATCAAGGTAACTGAAGAAATGAGAGCTTGTATTAAAAGAATCCATCTCCGACCAAAAGAGTACTTTGATTGATAAATAAGTCACTGATAAAGTCAATGGTACAAAAGATTCCAAAGAGAAATTCAATGCGATGAGAGAGGATGGACCGATCCACTCTGGAGATGAGGACTGTTATGATTCTGTCAGAAACAAAAACAGACAGACATTAAAAAGAGACGGAGTTGGTAGAAATAAAATTAATCACTGGTTTGATTTAATATGCCAGATATGTAACAATGGTTAACTCATGTACTGTAACAAGAATGTTTCTAATAAAGGCCTGGAAGGGAGTTATTTAATAATGCTAAGCAGCCACATGTGTGGGAAGCATAACTGCTTATAACTTACACTTTATGTCTGGTGGGCTATCCATTTGTCTAATTTTAGCTCACTTTGGATTCTCCTACAATTCAGAAGATCGCATGAAAAAACCCACCATATTTTAGCTGGCCAGAGCTCACACCCGCAACCTTTCCAGATGCTAGGTTTCCAGATGCTAAGTTTTGTTTCTAATTCCACCACCTTTATCCATTCACCCATAGCACTGGTTACTAAATACTTGATGACAATGAGTATATCAACTGCCCCCCCCCCCATTTTTTTTTCTCAAAGTCTGAGATCCTTTCACTAAAATCTTAGATTTTTTTCAAAAGTTCTTTAAATGATTCAGATAAAAACGAAGATACAGAGGGATAGAGGATCAAGAGAAGAGACAGGAAGAATGATAATCTCTCTCGTTCTCTGAACAGGTCCAGCACAAATATACACTAGTCAGGGTTCAACCCTACAAGGATGTCACACCAAGTTACTACAAACAGGTTAGACATTTGAACCTTTACAATGATAGTTACTCGGGTCATACATTTGAACCTTTACAATGATAGTTACCCGGTTCGGACATTTTAACCTTTTCAATGATAGTTACCCGGTCCAGAAATTTGAACCTTTACAATGATAGTTCTCCGGTCCAGAAATTTGAACCTTTACAATGATAGTTACCCGGTTCAGACATTTGAACCTTTACAATGATAGTTACCCGGTTCAGACATTTGAACCTTTACAATGATAGTTACCCGGGTCATACATTTCAATCTTTGCAATGATAGTTACCCGGTTCAGACATTTGAACCTTTACAATGATAGTTACCCGGTTCAGACATTTGAACCTTTACAAGGATAGTTACCTGGGTCAGACATTTGAAAGTTACCCAGTCCAGACATTTGAACCTTTACAATGATAGTTACCCAGGTCAGACATATCTAATCTGCATCTTATCCTTACCTTGATCACATCGAGGAGTTTTTCAACAGATGGGCGATCGGTGGATGCCTGACTCACATAGATCATGCTGTATCGACCAGCACCGTCCAACACAATGTTACCTCCCATCTAAGAAACAAGAGTACAATATGGTTGTATTATCACTATATAACGAAGCAGCCGCGATAACAGACAACAACCATGTGATACCTTACATTGAGCAGCAGGAGAAGATTGCACCTTTCACAGAACCTCATTAAAACCCTCTATTACAGCAGTTTAGTTACACTACATGGCACTCCTGATAGGAATTATTGATAAACTAACATCTCACTAGTAAAGTAACTTGCAGTTGCATTATTTTAAGTGGCAGGCAAACATTTCATGTATAAGCCATACAATACAAGCATGTATAAACATTGCTGGAGAAAATTTACAGGCAAATATTAACTGATTCTTGTTTTGTTTTTTTTTTGGGGGGGGGGAGGGGGGCATCTTACCTGTTCTTTATCATCTTCCAGGTCGGAGAAGTCCTCCGGCAGTCTCTTCTGGGCCAACGTTTGTTCTGTGTAGTATTTCAGGACTCCAGTGTTCCACACACCAGCCACAGTCCTACCCATTCCTGCTGCCTTGTAGATCTGTTGAGAATACATATATATAATTGAAAATGAGCTGCTGAAACACTGGGATCTTCCAGCCGTTCATTGCAACCTAATGTGTTACGATATGAGTGGAAATTTTGAGGCTCCTTACAAGTCTTTCCTGAAGTCAAGTCTTTCCTGTATTGTAAAATGTGTTTTAAAGTACTTTTTAATCTTGGAAGGACAAATATGTACATAACAAAGTCATGAACAACATCTTATCATTGTCTTTGATGACCTAAACAGTATCCACATGCACTATTTTATGGTGGTCCAACTTATTGGTTGCAACTATAATACCAGGGAGCTGTTACCATATCCTCATTGAAGGGGCAGGGAGCTGTCACCCTACCCTCACTGAAGGAGCAAGGTGCTGTAACCCCACCCTTGTTGAAAGGGCAGGGAGCTATGACCCTACCCTCATTGTAGCGGCAGGGAGCTATTGCTCTATCCTCATTGAAAGTGCAGGGAGCTATTGCAGTACCCCCATTGAAAGCTATCAGCATGGATCTCAGACACAGTCCTCATTGAAGAATCCATGAGCATGAGAAGGGAGAAGGAAGCTACTACTTACCCTCTTTAATGATATGCGCAGTGACTACTCTACATTTAATGCTATGGGAAGGAAGCTATTACCCTACCCTTAATGAAATTCCTTATCCTAGGAATTGGATCACATTAAGTGGTCTGTTCATGGTATATAATCTTTGGAAGCTTTTTATAATTCCTTTCCTTTTATAATCTTCTTGTTGATTTATCCTTGACATGGGATATATATATATGTAGAAAGTTTGTTTAGCTGTTAATGTTTTCTGGTTTTGGAATTATTACCAACATGCAATGTTTTGTAAGGATATGTTATTTCCCTCCGTTGATAAATGATTTTAATATTTTAGGGCAAACATAAAACATTGTCAACTCAATTGTCATTTAAAAATATCATTTAAAATGAAATTCATATCTTCTCCATACAAAGTGCTACAAGGATCTGATACCACTGAGAGATGCAGAAACTTTGTGTTAAGCAATCAACTTCAGCCACCAGAATATCCTTTTAAAGCTACGATCCATGAGCAGCTAAACATGATTGTCATACCTGTCTCTCTTGATCGAGGAGCATGTCATAATCAAATCCAGTCTCCTTCAGCCATCTTTGAGCACCAGCCATCACACCAAATGAAACAATTACAACTTTTGCACCAAGCTTATTGAAGACTTCTTCATGCTCTCGTATAGCACGGATGTGCTCTCGTCACGGAAGTCATGCAAAATGCCTCAACAACACAAGGACCAGGCTTCTACACCCATCCAGATGTGATCCCAATGTGCTTTCCCTGAGACAAAACAATTATTATGATATCAGTAATATTATAAATTATACAATAACATGTTAACATTTTTAAGAGTCTCAGTATTACCAAAGTTGAGATGAAGGGAAGACAAATGGCCATAATTCATCTGATTCTGGGAGTCAGTCCAGAAGAACTAAAGGAACAATTCCTTGATAGAGGGCTTATATAACAAATGTTATGTTAATATCATATGTAGACTCTATCAAGGACACGCTTTTCTGTCAATTCAGCAACTCTGCAGACTGAACATGTTAACATATCTTGGTTGAAATCTGATTCAGGTTTGCTCAATGTCAGTGATTTGCCTCATTTCCAGATGACCTATGACCTCTTCTATGGTGTAACAGATATGCCCCTTCATCCAACCAAATGGTTATATTCTTAGCTCTAAAACTTGTAAACACTTACTGAACAATACTTCTGACTATTTATTTATATACTACACATCATATGACATTGTATTCATAAAGAGCGAATGTTGTTTACAAGGAAATCAACTAACCTTCCTGTCCTGGCATCTGTAAGTTTCACATTCAATGGTCCCAATCTCCTAATCTGTTGCTTTCTAACGTGGCAATAGTCCACTGGACTTTGCCAAGTCCGGTCACAATCTACCAGAAAGTTGTCCCAGTCATCCTGTGTAACAAATTAATTCCATCATTGCATCACAACGAAAAAAGCTGAACACTACGGCGAATGATGCAGGCGTAAATTGTGTTAAATAGATAGCAGTATGACGAGATCCCTCAAACCAACAGTTGATTTTCAGTTACTAGTGTGAGATGATTTTACCTATATTTAAAGTAATGTTCAAATTACTATTGATTCTTATTGAAGGTGATGAAAATAAGATTTTTCCACTCAAAGATTATTTATTGATCAGGAAGTACTTATTCCAATCTATTCTAACACATTCTTGCCCAGATAGTTCTGTTATTTATTGCAAATAGTAGTTATGGAAGTAGTGGCACTACAGCACCCAGAATTGATCCATGTGTAATGCTATGCAGCTAAAGTCTACCTGACAGAGATGGGTTTAATATTGCAAGATGACTTAAACACATTGATAAATCATCAATATCCTCGAGCGATACACTCTGTGAGACTGCAGATGGGATCAAATAACAAACTTGATGACTGCAGGCCCAAACGTACTACGGTTAACTGGAGAAGCATTGGAAAATCAAATGACCGCTCACTGTAGCCTGCGCACACTATTACTAGGAGCTATGAATGGACCAAACCTTAATTATCACTGTACCTCAACTTCACATAGATCACTAAAACAGTCTTGGACCTCTTTGTTTGCATAGTACTTCTGACAAAGGTTTTCATAGGCAGCCCATGTCAAAACTCCAAAGCTGTGGAGAAGGAAGAAGATGTTGCCAACAGTATCAGTACGTCGGCCACACATTTGTCCCATGTTAAGGATTTACTGTTAGTAATTATGCAAAGTTAAGCTTTGTAATCTGATGAATTCCTGATTGATGCTACACTAAATCTTTTTGTTTGCATTGTGCAATAAAACTCCCCTTTTGGATATCCTGGGAGCAGTACTTTTAAAGTGGTTTTATGATTTTATTTCACTAACAAGTAAATTAAAATTTCTTGAAGAAAGATTTGCAAAGATGATCAAATTAAAATAAAAGATGACACAACATTTTGTGGGATACCAAATTCATGCAAAAATAATTAACTACCACATTAATTATGAATTGTTAAATACTGTAGCTGTAACCGCATCTGAGCTCCTATATGTATGCAGATTGAGGTACTGTTTCCCATTGTCTGTTAATATGACATGGCATGTTCAGAAAGACACAAAGGAACAAACTCAACATGCAGCAAGAACAATCAATAAATTTACTAACCTTCTCAGGGCTTTTTCATATGCACCACAAATTTTGCTCCCCAAAACACAGTCATCTAGAAAATGTTCTGCAGATCCTGAAAAAGAAAGAAACCGAGTCTGTTGGGTGTATGCAATGCAAATGATGAGTACAGTCATTGTCACTGACATGCAATCTCAGTTCTTTGTTGTGATTTACAATTCAAACATTACTAATACTACACTTTAAATGTCCTTATGCTGTAGCCTTAGTAGCCCTACTGTAGGGCCTTTTTTAGGCTAGGGCTAGGCTTAAATTGTACATATAGGCCCTAGATCATATCGTTCAAACAAAAATCGCTGAAATGTAAAGGAAAAGAAATGGCAAATGCATTAAATTTCAGTTTATATATTGGCCAAACGTTCGCACATAACTATAGTAAAGAACGTAGAATTATGTTTTATGTGTAGCAGGTCTGTTTTAAGTAAGTATACATATAGCCCAGATACAATCGTAAGTAATACGCAAGACTAGGAAGTAGCACTAACACTGAGTAACAGTTAAGTTAGTATTAACCATACCTCTCGCAGCAGTTTCTCCTTCTCTACACGCCTCTCGTAAACTCTTTGTGAGTGTTTCTGTTACTTCTACCAAGGCAACTTGTTCTTCCGACGCGATGCCATTATCTTTCATCACCGTTTTCGCCATTTTTGACGAGCTAATCTACCATACAATGGGAAGTGTGCATGCCAGCCACTACGTCGCTACAATTTAGTGTTTACTTCAACGTGAATATGTTTTCTTCTATCTCGTCGGTGTGATCTGTACTGCACAGTATCATGATATGCTGCCGGATATAGTGCAAGTCACTGTGGTTCGGCAATTTCACGTGTTGTAAGCTGCCGTGACGTATGTATTACGTATCAACAATGCACGTCTCGTTCAAGGTGAAAAGAAAAATATTTATGGCCTAAATCAAATCATCTTTGCTGTTATAAAATAAGTTCTATGCATATTGCTTACATCGTAGACTATTGTATTTACTGCAAAAATGCTAGGTAGGCCCGGGACTAGATGTAAGTATAAGACTGGAGGGCTTGACGGTGTGATCTGCTTCCCTTCATGTTTTCCTCATTAGCCGTAGGCTATACTAAGCTTTAACCGAGATTTATCTGAAGTTAACTGTGATTCAATGATTGACACATTTATTTTTAAACTTTAATACTTAATGAAATCAACATATCCATTGGGGTCAATATAGAGATATGAAATACATGCGTACACCTACCGACACGTAGCCTACTATATGTATTTGTAAATGTTTAATGTCGTTAACTATATACCGTATTTATACTGACTGCGAGGGTAAAAGGGGCCTCCTTAATTTTTCCGAACGGTTTAAATTTCATAAAACACAAGCAAAGTCGTAAACACAAATGTAGGTAGAATGATGGAAATGATAGCACCATTTTGCATCTAAGCCCGCTTACCGAAACACCTCTCAAAGGGAGGGGGCACCACTCATGGGCG
>KN882369.1:26375-36682 GCA_000934455.1 Apostichopus parvimensis
CCCCCCCCCCCACTCAAAAGTACCTTCTTACGCCACTGTCATGAAGGCTTACCTTCTGTTGAATTTTAAGTGAGGGCGAGGGGAGGGGGAGGCACAAAATTTGCTTGGCACACCTTCTGGGGAAAGTTTAGAGGGGATTGGTGTTCCCTCCCTTTGAGAGGTGTTTCGGTAAGCGGGCTTAGATGCAAAATGGTGCTATCATTTACAATATTTTAACTACATTTGTGTTTACGACTTTGCGTGGGTTATGCAATTTAAGCCGTTCGGAAAAATTAAGGAGTAGGCACGTGTCCCCTCGCAGTCAGTATAAATACGGTATTGTATATAGTTAACGACGTTAAACATTTACAAATACATAGGCTACGTGTCGGTTGGTTTGCGCAAGTATTTCATCTCTCTATATTGACCCAAATGGAGGTGTTTTTTCCCCATTAATTAAGTACTAAAGATTACAAATAAATGTGTCAATCATTGAATCAAAGTTAACTTCAGAGAAATCTCGGTTAAAGCTTAGTATAGCCTACGGCTAATGAGGAAAACATGAAGGGAAGCAGATCACACCATTCCATAACAAGTAGCCTAATCTTGTATCATATATATCATAGCTTTTTTCTTGACATGCCGTTTCGTCCCGAAAATGTCTGTGGATAAACCCTTGACTTCCTCACCCTTCCCCATCCTCTCCCGACTGGCTACGGTACTGTATATCGAACGTAAAGCCCTCCAGTCTTATATACTAACATCTAGTCCCAGGACTACCTAGCATTTTTGCAGTACATACAATAGGCTATGATGGAAGCAATATGCATAGAACTTATTTTATAACAGCAAAGATTATTTGATTTAGGTCTATATATTTTTCTTTCCACCTTCAACGAGACGTGCAATATTGATACATAATACATACGTCACGGCAGCTTACAACACGTCAAATTGCCGAACCACAGTGACTTGCACTTTTTTTATATCCGGCAGCTTCTATCGTTCACAATACCATATAACTGTGCAATACAGGTCACACACCGACGAGATCACACAAAACATTTCCGCGTTGAAGTAAACGACGTAATGGCTGCCATGAACGCTTCCCAATGTATGGCAGTTTAGCTAATAAAAAATGGCGAAAACGGTGATGAAAGATAATGGCATCTCGTCGGAAGAACAAGTTGCCTTGGTAGAAGTAACAGAAACACTCACAAAGAGTTTACGAGAGGCGTGTAGAGAAGGAGAAACTGCTGCGAGAGGTATGGTTAATACTAACTTAACTGTTACTCAGTGTTAGTGCTACTTCCTTGTCTTGCATTATGCAACGTACGATAGTATCTGGGCTATATATACACTTACTTAAAACAGACTTACTCAGATAATTCAATGATTCTTTACTATAATGAGAACATTTTGAAGACCAGTTTGCATAAAAAGAGAAATTTCCCTTGCCAGGTTATGCTGTTTCCTCATAGATTGATAGAGCTAGTAGTAGTATATGCTCAAGTATTGCGTTTGCCCGGTCCCTCATTATGCACAATGGTCATTGAAGTACTGTATGTACATAACAGGTTAGTGAAGTACAGAATGGTCTCAAGTACTAAAAGAGACAATTATCTCTAATAAAATAGGAGTAAAATGATATTTGCCAGAGTATCATTTTGTTGTTACATTAATGTGAATAGCTGTAGCTTGTTTTGTGGTTGATACCAAAAGATCATCAAGCAAGTTGCATACTTTGTTTTTGGATACCCACTTTATGAAGAGTGATTTACCAGGTGCTCAGCGTTTGTCAGAAAAATAATAGACTTTTCTTTTGGGTTGTGCTTTTAATTGGCAAGACATCAAGTACTAGTAGATGACTTTTAAAGTGTAGTAATGTTTGAATTGTGAATCACAACAAAGAACTGATATTGCATGTCAGTGACAATGACTGTACTCATCATTTGCATTTCATCCACCCAAGACACTCTGTTTCTTTATTTTTCAGGATCTGCAGAACATTTTCTAGATGACTGTGTTTTGGGGGGCAAAATTTGTAGCGCATATGAAAAAGCGATGAGAAGGTTAGTAAATTTATTGATTGATTCTTGCTGCATGTTGAGTTTGTTCCTTTGTGTCTTTCTGAACATGCCATGTCATATTAACAGACAATGGGAACAGTTCCACCATCTGCATACATAAAGGAGCTCAGATGCGATTACAGCTATTTAACAATTCATAATTAATGAGGTAGTTAATTATTTTTGCATGAAGTTGGTATCCCACAAAATGTTGTGTCATCTTTTATTTTAAATTTGGAAATCTTTGAAGATCCTTCTTAATGAAATTGATTTACTTTTTTATGTTAGTGAAATAAAATCATAAAACCACTTTAAAAGTACTGCTCCCAGGCCAGAGGGGTATGTTATTGCACAATGCAAACAAAAAGATTTAGTGTAGCATCAGTCAGGAATTCATCAGATTACAAAGCTTAACTTTGCATAATTACTAACAGTTAATCCTTAACATGGGACAAATGTGTGTCCGACGTATTGATACTGTTGGCAACATCTTCTTCCTTCTCCACAGCTTTGGTGTTTTGACATGGGCTGCCTTTGAAAAACTTTGTCAGAAGTACTATGCAAACAAAGAGGTCCAAGACTGTTTTAGTGATCTATGTGAAGTTGAGGTACAGTGATAATTAAGGTTTGGTCCATTCATAGCTCCTAACAATGTATACAGGCTACAGTGACTTGGTCATTTGATTTTCCAATGCTTCTCCAGTATTCCGTAGTACGTTTGGGCGTGCAGTCATAAGTTTTGTTATTTGATCCCATCTGCAGTCTCGACAGTCTCTGAATAGTTTGAGGATATTGATAAGTTATCAATGTGTTTAAGTCATCTTGCAATATTAAACCCATCTCTGTCAGGTAGACTTTAGCTGCATAGCATTACACATGGATCAATTCTGGGTGTTGTAGTGCCACTACTTCCATAACTACTATTTGCGATAAATAACAGAACTAGCTGGGTAAGAATGTGTTAGAATGGATTGGAATCAGTACTTCCTGATCAATAAATAATCTTTGAGTGGAAAAATCTTATTTTCATCACCTTCAATAAGAATCAATTGAGTAATTTGAACATTACTTTAAATATAGGTAAAATCATCTCACACTAGTAACTGAAAATCAACTGTTGGTTTGAGGGATGTCGTCATACTACTATCTATTTAACACAATTTACTCCTGCATCATTCGCCGTAGTGTTCAGGATTTTTTCGTGGGGATGCGATGATGGAATTGATTTGTTTACACAGGATGGCTGGAACAAATTTCTGGTAGATTGTGACCAGACTTGGCAAAGTCCAGATGACTATTGCCACGTTAAAAAGCAACAGATTAGGAGATTGGGACCATTGAATGTGAAACTTACAGATGCCAGGACAGGAAGGTTAGTTGATTTCCTTGTAAACAACATTCGCTCTTTATGAATACAATGTCATATAACGTGTAGCATAGAAATATATGGTCAATATTGTTCAGTCAGTGTTTACAAGTTTTAGAGCTAAGGACATAACCATTTGGTTGGACGAAGAGACATAGCTGTTACACCATAGAAGAGGTCATAGGTCATCTGGAAATGAGGCAAATCACTGACATTGAGCAAACCTGAATCAAATTTCAACCAAGATATGTTAACATGTTCAGTGTGCAAAGTGGCTGAATTGACAGAAAAGCATGTCATTGACAGAGTCTACACAGGATATTAACATAAAATTTGTTATGTAAGCCCTCTATCAAGGAATTGTTCTTTTAGTTCTTCTGGACTGACTCCCAGAATCAGATGAATTATGGCCATTTGTCTTCCCTTCATCTCAACTTTGGTAATACTGAGACTCTTAAAAATGTTAACATGTTATTGTATAATTTATAATTTTACTGATATCATAATAATTGTTTTGTCTCAGGGAAAGCACATTGGGATCACATCTGGATGGGTGTAGAAGCCTGGTCCTTGTGTTGTTGAGGCATTTTGCATGACTTCCGTGACGAGAGCACATCCGTGCTATACGAGAGCATGAAGAAGACTTCAATAAGCTTGGTACAAAAATTGTAATTGTTTCATTTGGTGTGATGGCTGGAGCTCAAAGATGGCTGAAGGAGACTGGATTTGATTATGACATGTTCCTCGATCAAGAGAGACAGGTACGACAATCATGTTTAGCTGCTCATGGATCGTAGCTTTAAAAGGATGTTCTGGTGGCTGAAGTTTATTGCTTAACACAATTTCTGGAAATTATCTGCATCTCTCAGTGGTATCATATCTTCCTTGTAGCACTTTGTATGGAGAAGATATGAATTTCATATGAAATGATATTTTGAGAAATCATCCCCTTTAATGAAGGTGGGGTCATAGCTCCCTGCCCGTTCAATGAGGGAAGGGCAAGAGTTCCTTGCCCCTTCAATGAGGGTGGGGTCATATCCCCCTGCCCATTCAATAAGGGTAGGGTAATAGCTCCCTTCCCCTTCAATGAGGGTAGGGCAATATCTCCCTGTCATTTCAATGAGGGTACGGCAATAGCTTTCTGCCCCTTCAATGAGGGTGGGGTTTCAGCTCCTGCACTTTCAATGAGGTTCGGGCAACAGCTCCCTGCCCCTTCGATGAGGATAGGGTACCAGCGCCCTGCCCCTTCAATGAGGATAGGGTAACAGTACCCTGCCCTTTCAATGAGGGTAGGTAACAGCTCCCTGCCCCTACAATGAGGATAGGGTAAATGCTCCCTGTCCCTTTAATGATGTCCTTTCAAGATAAGAAAGTAGTTAAAAACACATTTGACGATACATAGGGTCTGTGACATTTTGGAAAGTCTTGTAAGGAGCCTCAAACTTTCCACTCAAGATCTGAACACATTAGGTTGCAATGAACGGCTGGAAGATCCCAGTGTTTCAGCAGCTCATTTTCAATTATATATATGTATTCTCAACAGCTCTACAAGGCAACAGGAATGGGTAGGACTGTGGCTGGTGGTTGGAACACTGGAGCCCTGAAATACTACACAGAGCAAACGTTGGCCCAGAAGAGACTGCCGGAGGACTTTCCCGACCTCGAAGATGATAAAGAACAGGTAAGATGCTCTCACAACAAAACAAAGAGTACTTAATGTTTGCCTGTATATTTTCTCTAGGATTGTTTATACATGCTTGTATTGTATGGCTTATACATGCAATGTTTGCCTGCCACTTAATATAATGCAACTGCAAGTTACTTTACTAGTGAGATGTTAGTTTATTAATAATTCCTATCAGGAGTGCCATGTAGTGCAACTAAACTGCTGTAATAGAGGGTTTCAATGAGGTTCTGTGAAAGGTGCGATCTTCTCCTGCTCTCTCTCTCTGCTGTTCAATGTAAGGTATCACATTGTGGTTGTTGTCTGTTTTCGAGGCTGCTTTGTTATTTAGGGATATACAACCATATTGTTCTCTTTCTGCTGTTCAATGTAAGATATCAAAAGGTTGTTGTCTGTTATCGAGGCTGCTTTGTTATTTAGTGATATACAACCATATTGTACTCTTGTTTCTTAGATGGGAGGTAACATTGTGTTGGACGGTGCTGGTCGATACAGCATGATCTATGTGAGTCAGGCATCCACCGATCGCCCGTCTGTTGAAAAACTCCTCGATGTGATCAAGGTAAGGATAAGATGCAGATTAGATAGTGAAGCAATTCATCCACTTATTAACAATTAAGAAGTTGATGTCTAATTGGTGAGATACTTAAAATGAGATGACTAACTTGTAGTTAACAATGGTGTATCGGTTAGTTAAAATCAATGAATAATAGTAGAAAGGAGAAAAAGAACATGTGACTTAATAGGTAAACAGTAAATGAATATTTGCACTAGCTTCAGTACTGGTCAAACAACTCAATGAGTGATTTATCACTAACCGCTGGAAGCCTAAACCTTTTATTCAACAATTAAGGAAATATTTAAAACTAGGAAGAACAAAACAAGAACACAGTGCAAAGTAGAAAAAACTGATAATCCCCTTAATCTATCTACAAATTCACTTAAAGTAGTTACGTGCGTTATGTTTCCTTATATTTAATATATATTCTCCTTTCATAAGTAACATGTATATCTTCCTCTGGACTAAACTGGCTTTACTAAACCACGTCTTAAATGCTGGATCTTCAGGTAAAACTCTACATTTGTAACAAGTACGTAAGTAAGTATTAGTAAGTAAGTAAATAAGTATGGCTTGTGTGTTCATATATCATATAATCGACAAAGCATGTCCTTGTGCAGTAACGAACGCCAACAGGGACGAATATACAATCAAAATGAGCTAAAACTATACAATTGGATAGCCCACCAGACATAAAGTGCCGGTTATAAGCAGTTATTCATCCCACACATGTGGCTGCTTAGCATTTAAAAGAAAATCCCTTCTAGGCCAATATTAGAAACATTCTTGTTACAGTACATGAGTTAACCAGTGTTACATATCTGGCATATTAAATCAAACCAGTGATTAATTTTATTTCTACCAACTGTGTCTCTATTTAATGTCTGTCTGTTTTTGTTTCTCACAGAATCTTGACAGTCCTCATCTCCAGAGTGGATCGGTCCATCCTCTCTCATCGCATTGAATTTCCCTTTGGAATCTTTTGTACCATTGACTTTATCAGTGACTTTTTTATCAATCAAAGTACTCTTTTGGTCGGAGATGGATAATACAAGCTCTCATTTCTTCAGTTACCTTGATGAAAGCTAGGATCGAAACCTCCATCGAGTGGTGATACTGGCTGGACGGGCAAACCTGCAGGTAGCGAAGAATGAGTGGTTGTCAAGCATCGTCTCCGAGCAACCAGTGTATCGATTCTCGTTATAGATCAGATTTGAGGCTTCTTTCTCTAGTTTATATGCTGTGCTGCATAGAGGAAAGGATAGATGGCTTATCCGTATTGTATCCAAAGCAGAGCATATGGACTACTTTATAGTGTAGTTGTTGTCTGTGGCAATCTTCAGTAGTTGTGTTTATGAAAGCTTTCATTTAAACCATAAAAGATGGCAATGTTAGCTGGATGTGTACAATGACAGAAAACCAACCACAGAGACAACTACATCTAAGATGTAACTCAGATCATTTATAATGTGAGATATTTTAGAAATATTATTAAATATTATTAATCTTCGTAGTATCACGGGGAAGAATGTGTGAAGTTTGGGTTAGATTTGTTAAGTTTTTGTGTTTTTTCTTGAAGCCTGAAATCCCTACTGTCCACTGATCAATGAAAATCAGATCAGATGAATGAAACGATAAAAAAGGAGAGAAATATTATTACACAAACAAATATTCTTAGTATCATGGTGAAAGAGATTGTGGTTTTGGGGGTTTAGAGGTGGGGAGGATGATTCAGTTTTTAAGTTAAATGTTCTTTAGAACCATGAAATACCCCTACTGTCGTCCTCTGAATGGTTTAGACTGATATGTTGATAGAAATCTGGAGATTTAGTGTTTGCAGTCACATGAATCTCATATTTAGGGTGAGGGGTTTCCAACTATTTGCTAACATTACATGATTTGGGTGAGAATGATGAAAATTCAATCTAATAAAGATTACAGCTTAAATATGAATACAATTAGTTTATAGGTAATGCTTACTTCATCCTTCCCATGACAGTCCCTCTCCTGGGAGGACTGACATTAACATGCATACTCAAGGAGTTATTTAGTGTTGAAAATTAGAGTTTTGAAGGTTCAGAAGATTCTCTTGTAAAATACATTGCACCTGTAAATCACTTTGCCCATTTCACATACCACATTGTGATGCGATACTAGACACATTTTACCCTGTACACTATATAGATGAGAATGCATTTACACAAGGCTAATTAAGAAAGATTTTAGAGTTGATTTATGACAAATTCTAGAATTGAACAAAGTCATAAATCATTGGCTAAGCAACATTCATTTAGTTCAATGTCTGTTCAATTGTCTTAGTAATACTTCCAATTGCAACTGTCTTGAGAACCACTAGCTAAATTTGTTAACATTTTCTGAATTTCATTTTTTTCAATGAGTCAAACAATTAATGTCTACAAAGAGTACAATTGTGAAATACATGATCACATTTTCAAAGTTTTTTCTTATCACATGAGGGTAATGGTAAATTCACCATACCAGGCAATTAATGTCTACCAAGAGAACAATTGTAAACATATTTATTACATTTTAAAGGTTGTTTCTTATCACATAAGGGTAATGGTAAATTCATCATACCAGGCTTACTGCACAAATATATCAGTGCATAACTAATCTGCAGTAGATTAAGAATGTACTTCAAATCTCTCTTTCCTGTCTCCTCACAACAACTGCACTCTTAGTCTACTGTGTGAAGAGCAGGATCCTTTAAGCACTGGCCTCACCTGGTGACTGGCCCATCTGGTCTACTGCCCTCTTTCTCATTCTACCATCTTTCTCATTCTAACCAGTTTGGGATTGTTCTGGTATAGATGTTCATACTTGAGACACTTCTCTTGAGCTGTTGATGGAAGTTGCACACATAGAATTCTTGGTCAGGTTAACTCTTCTTGGGTTATCGCTAATTACCCTTATAAATTAGTGATGAAACTGGATGGTTACTGATGCCCAGACAACAATTCTTATTATTGCTTATATATTATGATATGTAAAATATCTACTAGATTTGGTAGATTATTACAAGATGGCTGTTGCCGTTGTTAGTATATAAAGTAATACTAATCTTTTTCAGTGTTGTAAGTATACTAATGTGTACCATGTAACAACTTACTTCTTCATCACTCCAACCTTGAATTCTTATTAATTACAAATCATTGCTTTGATATCTAAAATATCTCTGTATGTCATAAATTATAATATAAAATAGGCCTGTCATATTTGAAGTATTTCCTAAGATGTTTCAGAAACCACCAACTTACTTAAACAATGAATAGAGTGTGCTTCTAGTATACTATAACTGATTTGCTCTTGCATATTTCACAAGAACTATTTTGTAACAGTTGAAAGTCAAAGGTGTAAATTGTTTGTTATGTTAAGTTTGTTCTTAGTGATGCTATGGTAATCAGAATATTGCTTGCATCATTAAGCCATTCTTCTTCATGAATGCTTGTCTGTAGTTGTTATGCACATAGAACATATGTATGCAATGAATAGAGAGTGTTAAACAGAGCCCCTCTGACATCATCTGCTGGTCGTTACGTTGGTGCACTTAAGGATCAGGTAACCGTTTGGCCAATCATAAACAGCCACATTACCCTTCTCTCCCATCCCACTTGTATAATGCTCTAATGCTGGGTATATTATGCTTTAGCCTAACTTATATAAAGTTTGAATATCTCAGTTACCAAATATGGTGCAAATATCCTTTCATAATAAATCAACTCATGTCACCAAACATGAAATAAAAGATAGCTTTTTGTGTTTTTTAATGTTATCACCTTTTCTACAAGAACATTTAATTGGTGTGATGTTACTCACATTATGAAGCTGGCTAAATCCATGTGACTTTGCTCTGTAACCCTCACCTTTTATCAACCCCTTCATCAAAAGGTACTCTTTCATGTTGACCCTAAAGCCTAAAGAAAATATGGGAGAAAAGTTTACTAGAGGAATGAAATGAGAGGATTTACAATGGTTATCACATCATTAATTCATACCTTACCTCTCTGGGGGAGGGGGACGTGAGGGGGTTGATGAGCCGTGGTTGCTCAATCATGACCTGATACCTTTACTCACCGGGGGGGGGGGAGGTTAATAACCTGTGGGTGCTCCATCATGGAGCAGACTAGTAGTCGAAAAGTCACACAGCAAATATTTTCACATAGTAGGTTGGCCTACATATAGTGTATTCATCGATAAGACACTATTCACCTCTGAATGGAAAATAGTTCGACGCATTTCATATTTCTTTAAATGTGTTTTCCGATGAAGATTGGATCCTGTATGTAGTTTGTCCTTTCATAGAAAACACTGGTGAATGCCTGGGCCAAAATGGTTTTCATTACAGTTCGATTTGGAGGTAAGCATATATTTCCTAAGTTTATACTGTCGATAACACACGTTTATGCTCATTAATTATGTTCAATATTAAACCCAATTTGGGGAACCAAATCTTAGATATGCAAAATTGATGTCTGTTGATTGTTTATAAGTCACAGACCTTATAGTTAGTAAAAAAGAAAGTACTTTACGGCCAGTTTTAAGTAATCTCCAATCATAAGAATTATGAAAAAATCAGAATACCTATAGGCCTAATATGAAACGGGGTTTCTATCAATTATCGTTTTGAGT
>KN882369.1:54799-78550 GCA_000934455.1 Apostichopus parvimensis
GATTACCATCCAGGAAATGACCAGTGGAAGATTGGTCTCACGTCTATTATTCACCATGCCCTGGACATCAGACCATTCAAGGATAATTTCAGAACAAACCCAGCCAATGATCATAGTCGTAAGACAATTACATAAGCTACTTATTTGCGATTGTTTAACCCTTTTATGGTATCCTGAGGATTGGATACAGGATTTTATACTTTGGGGAAGGGAAGGGGGGGGGGAGGGAGGGGTTGAACACCCTCTTGTTCAACTAACACAGAAATCCAAAGTAGCTAGTAGCTGCAGGACTTTAACTAATTTATTATGCTCTTAATTTCTTTTAATTGATTGTTCCATGTTGTATTTTATGTAATGTAAATTTTTATTTTTATTTTCATTGTCGTCTTATTTTATTTTATTATTATTATTATTTTTTTTTTTTATTTTATTTTTTCATTTCACTATTTGTTATTTTACTTCAGGGCCTCGGGGGAGATTAGCTTTACGCTAACCGAGTTTACCCTTTAATGTTAAATAAATAAAATAAATAAGTAGCAAATCCTTGTGCTTGGACCTTATAGACCTAATTTATATCAACTAAATATGCCAAAGAATGCACCATTTGATGTCTAAAATTTTAATTTTGCTGCAGGAGAACTGCAGACCCTTTATTGGGGTCGACTTCAACAATTACTGAGCCACACCCCCTCCCAGCCTCCTTATAAAATCCTTGATTCATCCCTGGTGCCACTATATGTATACTGCTGAAAAGATACTCCATTCATTACAGTTTAATGACATTCATTCTTTGCGCTCGCTTTTCATGGAGACCAAACCAAACCAAAGAGTTAGCTCAAGTTTCTGGTACTCCAAAGTAGTGTATTACCAGGATAATTTTTTGATTCATAAGAACTGGGCATTGATGGTGATGTTCATGATTTGCTGCCTTGTTTCACTCTCAGTGGAAGGAAGCTGTACTGCTTAAGGGACAAGGCAGCACTTAAATTGAAAGTATGAGACTGAACTGTCATGTGATGAATGTTCTCTAGAAAATCTTTGAATGTAATTTGCACATGGTTGATGGAGAAAATGTATATTTCTTTCCCAATTAAGCAAAATACCAACCAGAGCCATATCCTGGATTACAAACAGTCATTGCAATATACAGTACTGGTCCAGTAGGTCCCAGTGACAGGATTGGATTTGAAAATGTAACTCGGATCAACAGGTAATCATTCATAAAATATTGGGAAACCAGAAAACTAGTTTTCAATCAAAAAGCAGATTTCATTACCTGGATGCCAGGTATGTTTCGTTGAAGACCTATAGAGCCTTTTGCACAGAACTAAACTGAACTGAATTTCACCAAACAATGTTCACTAATGTTCCCGCAAAGAATCAAAAACTGGAAATAAAAGTAACAGCATTAGATATTTCTCTACTTTGATATGCTAGCTTTCACTCAACAAATTTCTAATTTAAAAAACTTGTCATTTTATAATATTTCAAATTAAGTATTCTCAATAATTGTTATTGGCAAAAGCTATTGGAACAATTAATCAACTTAAGTTAGATTCAGGTCAATGACATAATTATAATTCATCTATCCCCATCCCTTTAATAGGTTTTGCCTTAAATAATAAATGTTAACTTCTATATTATGAAACCATATTCATCAGTGAACAATATTCATTTGATCTCTGCATTCATTACATTGACTTGATCTGGTGTAGGCCTACTTCTCTAGTTTGATACTAATTAACACTGTGAACAAGGATATAGACTATAGGAGAATATAGATGTTTAACGTGATTTAAACCTGAGAAAAGTTACCTTTCCATGCTCTTTTTTCCCATTTAGAACAATAAACTCTGATGGCCTTCTTCTTCAGCCATCACGACCAATGATGGCAGCAGATGATTACATCCTTGGTGTAAGTTTCCTTTGTTTTTTATACACGAAGAGATATTTATGAAATTGGTTTCTTCTGTAATGCATTCATAACTCTTTAAACGTTTTTACTAGCCTATTACCAATGTGGTCAATTAAAGTTTAAATAGTTGCTTGACCTACTGTAGGTGAAATCTGTAACCCTATTGCCTTAATCTTTCCATTTTGTTGATTTCATAGACAGCATTTGCTGGTAAAGGACTTGGTGTAAGTGAGAGGGTTTGGTCAACATACAGCAATGTGAGTGGTTTCATATTTGGTGCAATTATGGCAATTGATGTGGCCAAACCTATCCAAGTTACTCCAGAAAATGTGGAACTAGAAATGGTATGTGAAAATTCTTGTTGTATCTGTCACTGTTCATTCCAGTCATGTTGAAGTGTTTATAACTGTCAATGAAATATAGATTTTACAAATATTATGGATTTATTGATTAGTGCTTCCCCTTCACCCCCCCCCCTTCTCCCCGAGTGAAAGGAATGTTCCTGATGTGTCAGGTTCAATACAAGAACTAATATTTACAATGGTACGGAGAGCTGATTCCATTCTTGATTGCAGTTATAGTATAACTGCTCTGCTACATACCTGATAAATGCTGGACTATACCAATAGGTATATTCTAGCCTGCAGAAATAATTACCTTCAAGGACAGATCATTGAAGTACCTACCACTTTACCAAGTAATAACTATATAAGGATCCATGACATGTTAGAGAACTTCCCCAAGAAATATATCTACATTTTTCCTTCTAGACTGGCACTTCATATACATACATGGATGAAGCACCAGTATTTTCAACCAAACTGTTTGATGAAGATCACCCCTTGACAGTTGGACCAAACCCAGAAGAACACTATCAGCTGTGGCATACTGCTCCAATTTTTAAATTCAAGTAAGACACAGTTAATGTTACTATATCCTTGAATACTGTAAAAACATGTTGATAAAATGAGATACCTGCTAAGCATGAGCACTACTGAAATGCAAACTTGGTGTATTTGCAGGGAACAGTTAGGTACATTTCCACCACTTAATTACAGGTGATCAGAATTACAGCTGGGTATAGATGTTAGACTTAAACTAATCAGCAGACTCTGCATGTTGTTTCCGAGAGTCTCACAGTCATAATCTCCATTTCTAGCGTCATTGTTAATTCAGTATTGAAGCATTCTGAATCTTCTGAAGTTCAAGTTTCACCATTTACTCTAAAGATGTTATAGGGTTGTATGCATTGTATGTTATTTGACTCACAGTGTACATGTACCCCTGAAACTTGCTCCAAACTTCATTTAAAAACTAAAAAAATAATTATTTACAACATCTGTAGATCTATCTTAACAAGTATCTTAAATAAATATTGTTGACACTTTACAACAACAGCAGCAACATATACTGTTTCCAGATGAATTCATCACTGATTTAATTTCAAGACTAGAGGAAACAGATTTTGATACCAATCTCATGCACTAATCTCATGCAACCTACATGAACTGTATAAACGACTATTTCCTACATCTAGCTTGAACTCCAATTCAAATTTAGTTTATATTCACAATGTTCATCACTCTATTGCAAGTGCAAGTGAGCCAATATGGTTAATTCCTCTTTTATTTATGATGTACTTTATCCTTAACCTCTGCTATTGCACAAAATAAATTGCCTATTTTAAAAAAGAGTCCATTTCTATATAACATGTCTGTTTTAGGGTTGATTTATTCTGGGTGTGATGACAAACATTGACTGTAGTAACTACACACTATAAAACAACAATGTGCGTCATTAGCTGATGATTTCACTCAATGTAGAGATATCATTTATACAAGCAATCTATATAGCGATATATGATATCTGGATTTCACTCAATGTAGAGATATCATTTATACAAGCAATCTATATTGTGATATATGATAGCTGAATATCAGGTTATTCTCTTCTTGGCCATGAGCTACAACAAAGCTTTCAACTTGTTATTATATTTCTAGCAATGAGAGTTGGGCAATTCTTGGTGAGACCTCTAAACTGGTACCAGCGTCTCCAAATCGATTTCATAGCATTTCAGTGGCATCTGAAGGCATTCACCTTGAACTGCATACTGGTGCACGAGAAGTCATTAAAATGATGGTTCAGACAGGAGATACAACCTGGGAGTTGGATTGTGCAGGACTGGAGACCGGAGGAAGACTTGTTATTGAAATCAAAAACATTTACGTATTTGCTTGTGTGACATAATATATGTGTTCAAAGTTTTAGCATGATTCCAATATAAACTAAATTATGTACTGATGCTCAAGATTAAAACTGACTTTCTTACACTGTAGTAACCAACATTTTATCAAGGTTAACAATATTTCTTTTGCAAGAGCCTTTCAAGGTGGGGACTTTAAAGAGAATAAATGTAGATTGTGTGCAAAACTATCATTGCATTTCATACATATTCATAAGATTTCAATTGTTGTCATCAGCATATAAGAAAATGTTCTGTGAGATCTTACATAATTTAAAAGCATTATTCTTTATTGAGTGTTTTGTTTCTAGAATGCCGATTCGAGGTTTAGGAATGGTTTTATCTATTGGACTAATGAAAGTTATTAATTACAAACTGAAGAAGAAACCAAATCTCTATGAATTGATGTTTTCTCTAGTTTTGCTATAAATTGTTTGGCTTCAAGAACAGAATTTGCTTGCATGCTGCATGATGCCCATAGTTCACAAAGACCACATTTTCAGGAATGGGGCATAAGTGTAAGAGCTAATGGGAAAGGGGGCATTTCAACTGCCAACAATGCTCCCTGACATCATAAGAAACATAAGAATATGAACTACTGCGATAATAAACACAATTAAATTCTTCAGATATGCAGCCAGAAATGTCTGTGTGCTTCAAGGAATACATTATTATTCTATTTAGATTGTGTTTAGAGCAAAACAGCAAAACTGAGAGGGTGCTTTGTCCAAACCTTTAATTCATCTTGGTGTCCTGCATTTGCTTTACTGAATTTAGCATACTTTATGGATCTTACTAAAGGTAATGTTTTCAAGCTGCCTGACTTACAATGCAAACTAATTCACCAACCAACAGCATCCAAAATGTAAACAAAACAATATTGGTACTACAGTAATCTAGACACAGGAAAATCTGAAAGAGAAATTACTTTCAATGGCTAGAACTAAATGTAAAACTAACTACAAAAAGTCAATTAAGAAATAGTTCTTATAGAACTTACACTTGAATAAGGAAGTAGAAGAGGACTGTTGAACAGTATTTGGAAAGGCATTCTAGGAGGGGATATACCTGATATTATGTTGAGAAAGGTTTCTATCCTGGTATTATATAGTCAGAGCAATATCTAGTACTGTTCCCTGTATAGTTCTACACAAAAATACAGAAAGGAACTTAGCAGGGTATTTTGAGAAGTGAAAACAGCAATTTGATATTTGATAACAATCAGGGACATTGAGGATGTTGAATCTCTTAAAATTTGGCTTCATATGATTATATCGAGCCTTCCCATCAATTACCATGTAATACTGTACGTCCTTTTTGTATACTGTGTAGTTTTCTCTTAAGTATGTGAAACTTTCATGGTTCCAAACAATTGCACAATAGGAATGATCACATTGAGACTTCCCATCAATAATGAGGTATGATGAGTAGCTTTTGTAAGTGTGTGCAACTTGCATGGCCCCAAACAATATCGCAATAGGAAATAAAGGGTCCAAGAATATCTTCAAGTATCTCAATAAAACGATGAGGGCAGTATATGACTCCAACAATAAGTTTGTCTTTTCCTATTTTCACCTCAACAAACAGAGAGTCACACATGCTTTCACAAAACCCACACAATTTATCTGTGATGTGTAATAGATATTTGTTGATGCTGTGGAGACCAACTCTCCCCCATCGATGTTCTGAGAACAAACTTTAGCAATAAAGATAATATATTGTAATGTTTGCTAAGTCTTCTGTTGTTGCAGTGAAAATAGACAACTGTTATTCCATTCAGTGGTCTTCTAGAATAAACAATCATAAATTTCTTTCCATGTAGTAATGTATTTTCAATAATAAAGTACCAGTAGCTTAAGCAAACAGTAAAGGTACCTGAGCATTTCACTTTGATTTCATGAGACCTACAGGAAGAAACCATCTGAATCGGGTAACTTTCCTCAAACTAACCGTCTGTCATTACTATGAGACTGACTAGAAACAGAATGGAGAGAAGGCAGTAGGCCTACATGTAGGTCTACCTGTACATGCCACAGTACCCTCCCCTGCACAGGATTGACTTAACTGAGATAAAATAATTACTTCTTATCTAATTACTAAACAGAACTGATTTGTAAATAACAGCACCAAAGCTCAAAGTGTAACAGATTAAATGGTGATGGTTGTACTGCTTACTTACTTATAAATACCATATCATACAGATTTACTGTGAGGAGTTAATTAATATTAAGTTGTTCAACTGTGGTTCCATTATATTGCAATAGACTATATACAGTGTTGCATGTGACTGAAGAAAAATATGGCAGGGAAAATCGTGCTGGAACAGTTAATGAGGGGAGTTTTTCTGTTTTTTGCCATAGGTATCACAGGTATGTATTTTGTACACGTGTAATGGCATATATATTGTAGCATTTATAAGGGTATTTCATAACACAGCATGGTACTAGAATAAACACAGACATTTCTTTTTCTGTTTCAATTGATAGTGAGGTAAAACCATTCTCTGAAATGGATATTCCAGTGATAGAAATTGTAGCTCTTTAAAAACAAAAACAAAAAAAAAAAACAGTTTTTTATTGAAGCATATCTAAGTGAGATATGATTGGATGATTTTGATAGGCTAAACACTCCCTTACTCTAGAAAGTTGTACAAAGTAGATGATCTGTGATGTCATTATGGTAGAATGTTGGTTTATTTGTGAAATGTGATAAATGTGGAATCTTTGTTTAGTGTCAATGTTCTCTGGATGTAGAGTTTCATCAAAATGCATCTAAATTCGAATAATGATACTTTTTCTGCAGATAAATAATGTAAATATTAGAACAAACACATTTACAGCTCAGCTGCATGATGACATCATTAACTCTGTTGTTGCTTGCTGCATTCCCAAAGTATCTTCAAATTTGAAATATGAACAGCCTTGGCATACACAATGCTACAAGGATTTGGTTTGACATGGATGAAGGAGATTTCCAGCAATAATGTTAATCAACGTCAACCATCGGAATAGCCCTTTAACCAGTGGATATAATATAGTGGGGGGGGGGGGGGGGGGAATGCAATTTGGGTATTTGCACAATGGTTGTGAATAGATGAAATTGCTATCAAATATTAGCAATGGCTGCTCATAGCTAGCTGCAACTTTTGGCAAATGTTGATTAAATCCCAAATGCCAAGTCATAAATGGGGTGACACTTTCTGGAGTGATTGCTTTAAGTGCCTTGTTGCTTCAGAGATCACATTCATCAGTCAATGGACATCGGTTTACTGTCTCAAATGAATTTTTCAATCATTTCCATAATGTACCATTTCCCTTCTGCTTTGGACATCATAATTGGGAAAATACTTATGACAGTTTGCTCAAAACCTAGTAAAATCTTCAGTTTCTGTATGCATATTATATAAAGTGAATTTACCAGCTTCTCAAATGTTGTAAATATTTGTCATTCTATGAACCCCGGAAGATTGGCTGGGGAGGTAAATTCCATGTACAATAAGAGTATCCTTTACTTCTGGATACAAAATTCAGCACAATAAATTTGTATGCAATATGGGCAATATGGGAAATGTCTAAAAGGGCTGTGTAGGAAGGTATAAATTGAATATGAAATATATTTAAGCAATATTTCCTACATCACAGCAGGCCAAATGATTTAACTAAATAAACTAAGCTGTTTTGTCCCAGCAGTTGTGTAAATTGTGTATAAATTACAACTCTACTGTATAAAAGGAACCTTACAGTTTTTGTTTGCACCTGTCTTGCTTTCAGTTTAGTTGCTTTTGCCGATGCTGTTTCAATTCACTTCTAGTCATTGCTCTGTTGTACTAATTGCTGTTGGCTAACCTATTGTTGCTCTTGCAGAAGTATTTGGTCACCAAGATTTCCAGCAAATATCAAGTGGACCTTTGACTCTCCAAGTCAACCAAGATGGTTCATACCACATTGATGTAGATGGTGTTACGTGGCTTGAGAGTCAGAATACCTTCATCACGGATCACCACATCATTTATTCAAAGTACCATGATACGTTTAGGGTTATTTCAGGACCTGTTCTGAAATTAAGTCACAATCCAAGACTTGGTAAATATCAACAGATAGATCTTATTTGGGAGGCCAGAAATGAAGCAATCACTGCTGTAACCACCACTTTCCAAGTGTTCCTGGAGACATCTACAATCGTATTTTCAATGGTAAGACATGGTATTGATGTAATCCTACTTTACAACCACGCATGGAATGAGAGATAGAGTTTACTGTATTACTTAACTCTATAGGAAATCATATATTTTTGGAATCACAGATGATAAAGGAGAGCAGGGTTGCCAGTTCTGCTATGACAAATCCAGCAACTTGAGTGAGAAACTCCAAATATGAATTTGCTGTTATTTTATGACAGTTGACCCTGTATATGTAGGTAGGAATTTTGCAGGGATGCAATTTGTTGCAATTGGTGGGTGGGTCTCTTAGATTAGACTTTAGAGAGTGAAATATGGTTACAAAAAAATCCTACTCCTACTGATATGTACAGTAGGTCTATATGCAACCTTGGGTCGGACAGAAAAGCACAAACTTGGTGACATAAATGTTCTTTGATGGAGCTTAACTATTTCCAGCTACTTCTCTCAAATAAAAGACCATTAAATGCCCAAAAAATGCCAACAACTGTTTGACTGTTCCTTTCATTTCCTCAAGCCAATGAAATTTAAGAACGCAAAATTTGTCATTTGGAGCGTTTAAAACATCAAACTGGCATGCTGAAGTAGAGGAAGGTAAAGTAGAAGGGTGACTTTGTAGGGATTCAAGAGTACACTTTCTCCCCTTTGGATGGTATATTGAACCAAACCCCTTGAGAAGATGTTTAAAAAAGTTGGCCTGTGGTGATGTCATCATTGGCCTATACATTATTACCTAACTGTTTATGCATATATGCTATACAATCTTGAAAATATACTTATTTACCTTAACTTTAACCCCTTCACAGAGATCGAGAAAACTTCACACCAAAACATGAGTGTTCCTTGTTCTAAACATGAGCAAACACTAGTGAACAATTTTTGTGGTACTCGGTACAGTCATACCTACATGATTCAACTGCAAGTGAACCAATTGATGATTTAGACCATCCAGATTGATGCATAAAGAGGCTATTAAGTAAATCTAGCTATATCAACAATGATTGCGCCTCAAACAATGCATACCAAACAATGTTATTCTCTAACCAACAGAATTTCTCTGATTCTGGTCTGAGGGGTACAAGTCAAGGAAGTGAGGGTGTTGTGTGTACTACTTTCCCAAGCTTCAAAGTCTCTGACCACATGAAGAATGAGCTGGGATTTATGAGCTTTGGATTTTTCCTGGCAGTTCAAAATGTTGGCAGGTACAAATTGGCCTTTTCATGAATCACATAATGTCATCAATAGGAACTAAAAACTTGGAGAGGTCACTGGGGGAGCAGTGTTCATAGAGTACATTATACTTGTTCAGGTAACAGTTTATATTATGTTATTAATTAAATAATTTGGTTCACACTTACCACAGTACGATAAGAATTACATCATTAATGTTACCGGTGGCAGTAAAAATTTTTATTATTTGTTTATTACTTTTGTATAAAGATGTTCAATATACGATAGATTTTAGAGGTAGCCAAAGATCTTCTATGTTTATCTTATGGATTTAATAATGAGGTATTGAAATATGAAATTATAATAAAAAATTGAAATTATATATCATTAATTCATACAATATACATCTTTAATCACGACGTAGCGAAACATATATTAACATTTTATTTGATTGTCTAACAGCTTTCCAGTTATCATGTTTCCCATACTTCAGGTGGAATAGTCCTGTGAAGTTAATTGGAAGTGGCATGGATTCAGCACCTTTGACATTGTTCAATAAAACCAAGCATAGTATCATAATGTCAGCATTTAATGAATTTATGGTGAACTCTATGGTACATGATCCTTTCAATGATGGCCTCATGTTTGGAGTTGAAGGTAAAATAAAGGAAATACCAAAAGGCTTTGTACACCAGACAATTCTACACTTTGGGACTGGAATAAAGCAGGCAAGTATATTATACAAAGATAGGTTTAATGTGTATAGAGAGAATATAAACTTCTACATTTAAATAATGGCTTTGTTTCAATATCCACCTAAAGTCTTTCACACTATTTGCTGAGGTAGTTTTATTGTAGTTTACATGATCAGTTGGAAATAGTTAAGGCACAAGATAAAGTTAACGACAGTCTAATGTGAGGAAAAGAAATTATCCTGCATTAATTACCTCCTTTATATCTTACAAGTATTAACCTATTCCCCGTAATAAATGAACAAGAACACAAATCTACCAATGTCCCTGGCAGATGTATATGCTAAAAATGATAACTTCTTCAGTTTCTTGGCCATTGTAGTTGTTTGTTTTGTTAAATCTGCAACTGCTTTTCCACTGTTTCCCACAATCAATGAAAATGACCGTTAAAGGCATTGAATACTCGCCCCAAACTGCGTGACGCGCTCTGGAAAAGTTAACTTCCCGTTGCTTGCAAGTGAAGTTTTCTGCTTGTCGCTACAAAATGCAGACAGTAATGAAACGTGATACATTGTTATCTTTAGCTGGACCTGAGATGTCCATCGCTGTTTCATTTGTACACTGTGCTGTGGGTATTGACCGCAGCTGTATGTATTGACTGTACACTAGTGTCTAATTACCGACGGTAGCAAGCTGTGTGTGTATTTTCTGGTATCCATGGTGGTGTCTAACACTTCTGTTACACCTTATTCGAAACTAGGTCAGATTACCAGCATGAGACGTTTCTTTGTGTGCGAGTCTTCACACCCTTTAAAACCTGAAAAGACAAATATAGATGTGTGAAAAGTTGAGGATAGAGAAATGCAATGTCATTTAACCTGATAATTTCTAGATATGCCATCAATGATTAGATTCAAGAATTTTTTTTCTCAATGATGTGGTGGGTTTGGGAGCAGGAAAATACAAGATTTAACATGCCTATTTCACTTTTTAGAGAATTTTGTTCCAGTGGCAGAGCGTCCATACAGTCGGGGGGGCGGATGCCCCCCCTGACGGACTCAAATGGACTGCTGGCGCCCTTTTCAGCTTTTTACCACTTTTTACTTTTTCGCTATTATTTACTTTTTTATTGCACTCTCATCTTCCTATTGACATTTGTCACATTTTGTTGGCGATGACACCTATTTATTCTTCGTTTATCTGCAAATTAGGGTCATTTCCGGTGATCTAGGAAGTATCTTTACTCAAAAATTTCTGTACGCTCCGTGCCAACCGTGGTGGCGCTCCGCTTAGATAGTGTCGAAAGCGCCCCTGCAGACCATTCTCGCCCCCCTTGACCAATACCCCTAGCTCCGCCACTGTTTTGTTCCCCTATTCCCACCCTAACTTGTACAGTGGCAGAGAGTTATTTGAATACTTGTCATTCTACTGGTTCACTGCCTTTTAATTGAGGATTAGCATTCTTTCATTATGAGAACTTTCTCCATCAACAATATTAAGGTACAGAGGAAGAAACAGCTAAGCAAATCATCAGCATTGCAATTCAAAAACCTTCACACCTAAGAAATGAAGGTTAACTCAGCAAAACATCCTGTTTAATCATAAACATTTGATTGATTCCTAAGTTGGCCTCAACTGTTCCCAATCAATCATTAAAGTAAATAAAGACAACTATAAAACTATCAGGGAAATGTCAACTACTTTCCTGCTGTTCTGTCTCTAGACTGCCATGGACTGGGGAAGCTTTCTAAAAAGACATTATGAATTAAAACGTTACAGCAAGAATGATGTTACCTTGAACTACATTGGTTACTGGACTGATGGTGGTAAGCAATATCAACTCTCTGATGCTACAAATTGATTTGAAACTGTTGCTTGTGTGTGGCCATACATGACATTTAACTATTTAAGCCTGCAAAGTGATGTGAGACTTTAGTAATTTTCACAGACTGATACGCTGTGGATGTGAATTATATCTGTGATCCTCTTCTGTTTGATATAAGTACTATTGCTTATTTTCTTGTCTGCTTAGGAGCTTACTACTACTACAATACGGAACCAAATAAGACTTATGAAGAGACTATGCTGGACATCAAAATATATGCAGATGCATTGAATATTCCATACAAGTAAGTCAGTTACATATAGCCCAAGAAATATCTCGGTGGTAGTGACCAAATATACTCATCAGCTTGATCAGAATTTACAATAAAATATTTATGAGTATTTCTTAGTGATGAATATGAACTGAATATTCCACAACTGTTGTCATTTTGACTGGCCATTACAAAGGGATAGTCAGCTTTAGAGTAGAAAGAGAGATGTATCGTAAAACAAAGTCCAGAAAATGAAAGAAAATCAATATGACTGACAGAGAATGAGGTCATAGGGATGGCCATGGTTGGTGGGGAGGTGGTAGAGGTCTTGATCAAAGAAACTTCCATGGTTCACAGATCTGTGAACCATTGCCATGTCAGTAAGCTTGATATTACTTTCACATGTTTGACCTAGTCTAAGAAGGAAATTTAATACATGACAAATTGAGAAATGTTGTTTTCATACCACAGATACTATCAGATTGACTCTTGGTGGTACTACAGAGGAATCGGAGGAAACACCAAGAACTGGACGGCTATGCCATCTATTTTTCCACATGGAGCAGGGTAATAATTTAAGGACAAACATATTTGTACAAGAAAATGTTGCGATTGTAAATTACAAGTTAATTAAGTAGCTTAAAATATGTTAAGGCCACCATAGGGAGTTCTTAATTTATACCTAGATGTTTATTAGTGTTTATGCATTGTCTTGTCTTACTATTTCAGGTTAATAAGAGAGATAAGATAAACTCATAGATCCTATAATCCTGCTTTCTATGTTGTTCCCCATTTTGCAGATATGTTTACAATGGAGTAGGACACCGTCTTGCAGCCCATAACAGATGCTGGTATGTACTAAATCATATAATTGGAGGAATTTGGAATCCTCCCCCCCCCAAAAAAAAAATTACAAAATTAAAATTCATGCTTCTCATTTAATGCAGTTGAAATTTTGTAATCATACGCAATTAATCTTGCGGTTCCTAGGGGAAAAACTTGGTTTGTAATTAATTTGTTTTCTTACAATTACAGTAGTAATGATTTAAAATATCTTAAATAACCTTTATGAATCGTACACTACAACCTCCCTATTTACAGATTTTCAGCTTCACATAGAGAAGTGCAACTGTCACTATATTCTCTTTACAGGGCTGCAGATACTGACTACGCTAAACAGAATGGAGGAAAATGGAACTTTATTGTGGAAAAAGAGAAGTCAATTCCTCAAGACAAGGTAACTTAATCTGTGAAGTACCTGTCAAATGTCAAAGGATAAGGCTAAGTGTTGTTGTTTGTATTTAAAAGCCTTTTGACCGGGCTTAAATTCACCAAACTGGCAACTTTAGTTTCAAAAATGATCTTCTCCTTCCTACAGAGATGGAAAGCTCCTCAGGTCTTACAATCACACAAACCATTTGATATTGTTTTATTGCTTGAAAATAACATCAAGAAATAATTTGGTGAAATTCAACATCACTGTACTTGGTTGATATTGCATTTGATGAATGATTACTGTAGTTACTTTTAATAATTTGACCAGAGCGCTACTCTTGAAGTTCTTTCACTTTTGGGTGTTTTAAAATCCTTAGCATGGATTAATTACGTGCTTAGCAGATTTTGTTTTAAGAATGATTTAATGATTTGAAGATAAAGAACATCTGTGAAGGGGCAAAATAATGAATTCTAATGTCATTGCTTCCTTTGACAGGAATTTTGGAACTACCTAATGGGTAGCTCAAAGAAAGAGTGGGGACTGACAATGTACGAACAGGTAGGTACTAGCATGGGTACACTTAAGGAGTAGTTCAATATGAAATAACAGCAGAGGTGGGTACAAAGATAAGAGACCCCTTGGGCATGAAATAGCTAAGATGAACAACAGAACCCCCCCCCCTAACAAAAATAAAAATAAGTATAAAATGGGTACAGTAGTCTGTGTTAGGCCCAGATGTTAGCAACATGCAGAAAAATACCAGTGCTTCAAATATTTACTGACTCCAATCAAGTTCGAACTTGCATTTGTGTGACTTACTGTACAATGTTCAGTGACATCAGTTACTATGCAGGCTTTGCCGATACTAAACAGTAATACATGTAGGGCTTACGATAGGTATTGAAACCATGCCGATTCTTTGACTAACGATAGTTAACTGACTTACTGTACCATGTGTCTGTAATGTCTACTGGCAGAACATTGCCAGTACCTTATTTTACTACTGGCAAGAGGCACTGTCCACAGGAATACAGTTTGAATGTGAGGCCTATGGGCATGGACAGAACATTTTCTAATTTATTTTCAACTGGTGTTACCTAATTCTGAGTGTCTTTTAATGATCCTTTGAACAGGACTGGCTGGCTGATGAAGTGAATGACTTAAAGGCCTGCTTAGAGAACATAACGGTAGCCCGTGACTGGTTACTTGGAATGGGCTATGGGGCCATGATGAACAATATTACCATCCAATATTGTGAGCCAATGCCAAGGCACCTTTTGCAGAGTTTAGAGATACCACATCTAACTCAGGTAAGCAGTGAGGACACTTGAGAGAAAACAGCTTATAAGTTACAGAAATACATATCCCAACCTCCTAATGATAATAATATGTTAAACATTATAGCTGTCATATCCATGCAACTAGTATGTGTCAAAAACATCAATGACAATGAGTGGATGAGATAAGACGAGCAGACTACCACACTGAATTACCTTTAGATTACTTGGTTTGTTTATTTATTTGTACCATATCATATATATTTACAGCATGACTGATTGCTGAAATTTAGCATTATTACTCCTTTAAAGATTTACTGTAAGACTTTGCTTTCCATGATATGAGGTATCATGTAGGGACCATCGATACTTCTCTCCACACTGCTTGTTTTACCCAGGCAAGAGCCAGTGTAGACTACCATCCTGGTGAGATACCTCAATGGGACATTGGCCTCATCTCTATCATCTTGCATGCTCTGGATATTAGACCGTTTAAAGACAACTTTAGAACAGTAACTGCAGATGAGCATCATCGTACGTATCCATCAAGATCATACAGCTCTCATGAAGTCTTCTATTTTACTTTTTAGTATGTTAATGTTTACCAGCTACAGTAGCAGGTCAACGACCAACAAACTAGAGACATGCACAATATGAGAGACTATATGTATTAGCACTGTTGTGACAGTCTACAGTCCATACACAGTCTTTGTCCTTAGAGTTCATGTGATTTCACAGTACAATAAATACAGATGTTCATGCCATATCTCGTACGTTCTAAACGAAAAACATGAAAGCAACAGGATATCATTGTAACTATCAGTTAGTATTAATGTAACAGAAACCTTATTGCTCATAATACTGAAAATTTATTGCTGATATAATCAATAATTTGACACATGCAAGTGCAAGTCTTTTTATTGCATTTGTGATTTTCATGTAATACCTAGCCTTTAGAATCACTAAATACATATCATAATTTTTCAGAATTAACTTATGAAAGTTTAAGTAGCATTTCTTCTTTTCTTCTGAATTTACAGCCAAGTATAAGTCAGAGCCTGATCCATTCTTGCAGTGTGTGATCTCTCTCTTCAGTATGGGACCTGTAGCTCCAAGTGATAAGATTGGATTTACCAATGTCACACTTTTAAAAAGGTTTGTTTATATTTATATGATACTATTTTATTTATTTATAAAGTATAACTCAGGTATTTATGTCAGGTAAACCTAACTTGCTAATAGTTCCCATAAAAGTGCAATCTCCCCCACCATCGAAATTTCCAAAAGACAGCTTAAACCATTTTATTTTTCTTCGAAGTGTTTGTTTGCTGTTTCTTTTTTCCTTTGTTAAACACTTAGGAACTTTTGTGTTATAAGGTGCTATGTAACTGTTATTTATTATTATAAGTTGTCTTTAATTATAACACTGAAATTACCTCTCCTTTGACAATAGATGTACAACCTAATACTTTTTGATTTAGATTAGGCAGCTTTGTCTTGAAAATGTGAATTCCAAAATTTGCAGAAATCAGATGCAAATACCTGGCTTGAATTTCAAATTTATCTACATGAAATATCTGATCTCCAGATACAGTTTTAACATTAATATTTTGTCCGTGTTGCTGTGATATTATACAATTCATGTAGACACTGATTTGATTTTCAGAACCATGAACACTGATGGCCTACTCCTTCAACCTTCTCATCCTATGATGACAGTCGATAATTATATTATAAAAGTGAGTTAAACTTTTATGAACTTCCTAACCTTTGGTAAAAGAAATTCTTTAACATGAATGAACCGAATTCCAATAAAAGGGGCTCTCTATCAAACTATAAATGGAATGCGATGGCTAGAGGGAGCTTAGCAGACATGACAATGATACTTTGATCAGAGAGTTTATCAATTCAACTTCTGGATTTGATCAAGAAATTTCTGATGTACAAATACAGTTTCGTGGTCATAGCATACATTTCACAAACGCATAAAGCCAGAGTCTGATAACAGTGATATTTGCTATATTCTTGCAGATGGCGTTCGAAGAAGCAGATTTGGGGTTGAATGGAAAAGTTTGGACAACGTTTAGCAATGTTTCAAATTTTATCTTTGGGTCAATATTATCTCTTCAAATGGTAGAAAATGATGTCCTTACTCCAGATGGGCTAGACTTAGGAATGGTAAGTCAAAAGTATGTAATTTTGGAAAAATTTTCTCTGTTATAATTGACCAACTTTTTAAAATTGATCTCAAGTGAATTGTACCAGGTGATACATGGAGAACACTACCCTGAGTAACCCTTATCAGTGACACCAAAGCTAATCAAATTGTACTTACACAATTCTAGCTGAGGAAACTTGCTTCAGCACAAAATTTTTAAAATCAGAGAACATTGAAGTACAGTATATGATATCAGGTATCTTTGTTTTATATTAAAGTACTGTACAAGTGTATAAACGTAAATAAGCTAATATCCAACCAATGTTTATATCAATTTGTCCAAAAATTGAGAAAGATCTCCATCCAGAGCTTGCATAGACTTCTCATTAATAATTCTTACCAAATGTACTTTCATCAATGATCAGAATTATTAATCAAGTATGCAATGGTCACCAAGCAGAGGTAGATATTGTCAGTCGATCACTGTCAAATTGTCAAGCAATGCTGAAGATGCTATGTGATTCTCAGATAATTTGCTGTTCATTTTTAAAGGAAAAAGTTTTATTGTACATTGTAATCACCGCTAATGTTTTAATTGTTTAAATAATCGGAGACAAACTGGTTAACATAAAAAAGGTCGTTATTATATGCATTTATAACTCAGAAGTCTGTTCTATCAGTTCAGAGTAGAGTTTTAACCTTCAGTTTCTGCCTTAAACCAATGAAAGCTAGGTGATCTCTTACACTTTCATTAATTTACAACTTCTATTGCAGATTGGACCTTCTGTGGCCCATTTAGATGAGCAGCTTGACAAGACAATCACACTATTTGATGATAAAAACCCTCTCTTATTGCAAAGAAACAACCCAGGCAGTCTACAACTATGGCAGACAGCACCAACGTTCAATTTTAAGTAAGGCACAATTATGCTATGGCACACTGCATCACTTGTACATTTCAGTCCTTAAATGTCAACATGTATAAAGTACATGACAATTCCACTGTTGAACAGCCCATTTGTCAATAGGAATTGGTAAGTAGGGATACAATGTACTCCTGGATCACTTCTTTAGAATGGCATTCAAAGGTGAATCGGTCGAAGTATAGTTACATTAATCCCAAAATGGGTATATTTCTCCTAGTTAACCTAATGCTACTTAGTCCCACCACCAGCTGCCCCAACCTTTTCACTCCATACAGTATGAGGAACATGCAGAAATTATCATGAGCTTGCCTCAGTCAACCTACCCTAAAACACAAGAAAGTATCAATCAGGAGGTACATACATGTGTGGTATCAATGAAACTGAGATGCAGTGAATTCAGAAGAAATACTTGATTACAAATGTGTGGCCTTACAAATGAGTGGATTTATAAGTTTGAATTTATATATTTGTTTTTTATGCTATAGCAATGAAAGATGGGCAATCCTTGGTGAGACTGCAAAGTTGGTGCCATTCTCTCCAAAGCGATTTGAGGTTATGGCTGTGGATGAGGATGTTATCAGACTGCAGGTGATGTTTGGATCAAAGGAGACAGTTAAGCTTGATATCTATACAGGAACCACACTGTGGAGCTTAACATGCCAGAGAGATACAGCTGGACCATTACTGATTGAAATAACAGATATCAACTCATTTAACTGTCTCATTCCCCCATCAATACACTGGTAATTCAAGTCAATCATATGGCCAAATTAAAACCTGAAGATAACATAAAAAACTTGTTTGTAGAAAGAAAGACATGTTTGTACTAGTGTATTAAGTATTTAGGTTTGCAATATGTTTACCAGGCAAGCAAACAGATTTAAAGTTTCATAAATGGTTGTAAATTTGCAATTCTCATAGATTAAAAGTCATCAAATCTCTCTTAGTTCACAATCTCATTGTCTCAATATTTGTATAATATGTAAAATGCTTTCATAATGTAATATCTTTCTTGATGGCTTCTGAATGAAGACTTCAGCTTTGGATGAATTCATTATCTCAAGAACTAACAGACATATCGTTCTGTGACTCAGTTTATTTCAAGCACTGTAGTAATGTGGAGAAGTAACTGACTTTGCATGCTTGAGTTGCCTTTGCTGTTCATAATATGTTCATAGTGTGAGTTTCTAACACAGATTTAACCAATAAATTATACAGTACTTCCTTTACAACATGTTCACTATTGAATCTGACCAGTTGAACATGTCTGTGTGACAGTATTGCTTTCAACACTCTTCAGTTTAATTACTAAATTGGCTGAGAAATTATAAATTAATTTCAAAGGAGAAGGGGGATATTTGTCCTTTCTGAAATATTTACTTAAAAGGTCAAACCGTTCAAAGTCAAAAGCTATAACAGTAAAAAAATGTGATGATTTTACTAGAATTTTCTTATGTGAATTACTGTAGCTGTCATGAAAAGCAATACATAAATAATAAATTCTGTATGTAGTTTAAACCTTTGAAAGGATTTTCTGGTGCTAAACTTAATTGCTGAACAAATTGCTGACAATTTTCTGAATCTAACTGTGAAAACCACATCCTCCTACTGTAGCATTTCCTATCACAAAGATATGAATTTTTAAAATAAAGTGATATTTTGTAAATGCATGACAACAACAGAATGGATGATGTCATTAGGGCACTTTAGCTGAAAATGTCTTTGTGTTTATAATATGTCAATCATTTATCCACAAACAAAAAGAATATTTCTACAAAAGATTTTAAGTAGAGAAACTTTGACAGCTATGCAAACATTCCAAATGTATCAGGTTTTGCCAGTCACAGAAAGGATACATTAAATCAACTATATCTCAAGTTAGGGGCATGATATTGAGCATTGTGGAATAGCTTTCTGTTCAAGATAAGTATCACATTGTTTGTCACCAGAATATCCCTTTAAGAAAACTTTCTTTTGATACAAATAAGGTGAAAACAATTTGCTGTGGGAAGTGGTTGGAATGAATTTTATGTTCAATCACTCAATATGTATTATATCATGTACAATAGCAGAAAAATAAAATTACTGAGCAATCACGCAAAATGACAGCATCTTTGTGTATTTCTGTTAGGTTGCACTATTGTACATAATATTGTATGCTAAACTCAGATAAGTATAGACAAATGTGTGTTAGTGACTGTTTAGAAAAAAATATGATGCTTGCCAGATCAACCCCCAGGACGTTAAATCTTTTGCCATGTTCACTTGATGGGGACCTTAGAGAATCATCAGCAGAATTATAAATCAGGAATACAAAAGTAAAGTGCATGCTTAACAGTTCTAACAAGGTTCTTTTGGAAAGCCTGAGTGGTATAACTAAATTTAGTATCTCTTAAGCTATGATTACATTAAAAATGCAATCATACCATGGGATGCTATAAAGGTGTCTTAATGGATGCACTTTGGCAATGATCTATGCAGCTGGTTTAACAAGCTACCGAAGTGCACTTCCGTGGTAGTAAAATGAAATAATATCTGTAATTCTTTACATTTCTACAGTTAGTGCACAGTGTTCTGTCAAGCAATGATTAATTGCCCATAGTTGTTTGTAACCAACCAGTGTCCATAAACACTTTATAAACCAACTTCCACAGGCCTAAAGTTAGACACCAGCTCTTGGTTAATATGCATCCTACCAACAAATTGTTTTGGTGTGATGAAATTACCTCAAATATCCTCTAGTAATGTGAGAAAAACACCAGAAATCAGAAAATGTAGAGACACTTTAATACTCTCTAATCATTATTAAGACATCTAAGGCATAATTACATGACATCCCTGGGAATGAATGGAGCTCCCTATTTAACAGAATTAGCTTCTTTATCTGTTTTACTTTGAACCCTAGGATCAGAGATTATATTAATTGTTTACTGTTATTAGACCACAACTGATTGAGTGTCTGTAGTTAATACATGGCTCCTGATCTTTCTTCATACTGCACAAGTATACAGAAGCCAATTTAGCAAATTGTAAGTAACTCAGTGCATACACTTACAGAAAGTTAGTGCTGACCCACCTGACCAAACGAGAGTTATCAAAAACATGGCGTTGCAACGAATGCTTCCCATCATTAGCTTGGCTCTGGTGTGCTGTATTTATCCATCCAATGGAAATGGTAAGATTTTCCTTCATATAGGATTATTTCTTGAACTAGCCTTCTAGAAACAGGTTATAATACCATGGCTACTAATTTATTAAGTAGAGTTCAGAATAGTGTTTCTGAATAGTAGTTCTCCATTAATACCTTTTGCCAATTATTGCCATTCTCAATTGCTGTAGATACTGTACATATCATATTGTTTGTTCATAAAAACTTTCAAATGTCCTTACATGGTCACTAAAATGTTTACCAATGGCCCAACATTACAATCACTGACAGATATGTAGTTTCTAGAAATAATAAAAAATTTCTCTAATTTACAGCATTGACAAATAGAGTATTTCAAAACAATGGACCATTGTCTCTTCAAGTGGACCAAGGAGGGTCCTATCAAATCTCTATTGATGGTACACCATGGCTGGATAGTCATAACACTTTCTTCTCCATTGATGGTAGAATGCACTCTACTATGGATGGAACACTGAAAGTAGTCTATGGACCAACAAAGCATTCTAGTGCCAATTCCAAGTTAGGTCCATATGAACAGACAGATATAACATGGGAGGCGACAAACACAGATAAATCAAGAATTATTACTTCATTTCAAGTCTATTCTGATATATCTGCTGTGGTCTTTACTCAGGTATATTTTATTTGCTACTTCTTACATGATATTAATATGTACTAGTAAAGTAATTAATTGTTGATTTCATCTTCTTGTAGATATGTTTCTTGACTGTCTTGCTTTAAACACATGAAACAAATATTTATCAAAGATAACTACATTTTATGTCCGATTTGCAATGTTTCAGTGCAACTGATATATTTTTACTTAAAAGTTAAAGACACGATCTACTTCACTGCAGAGCATCTAGGTGTGGGACAAACCAAAGTTGGAATCTTTGCTGTATGTCAAGGTGGAAACTCCTGATGTCCATTTATCTTGCATGTAACATGCTTATAATTATCTAAGCAAATACTATCAATTTATTTGATATGAGGTAATATTGTTCTCTCTTTTCAAGAACTTTTCAATGGGTGGTTTGTCCAACACGAGTGTAGGAAATGCCAACCTCTTATGTACTGGGTTTCCTACATTCACTGTTGCCAAGTCTATGAGAAGTGAGCTTGGTTTCTTGTCTTATGGCAGCGTTTTTGCGGCACTTCAGGATATTGGCAAGTAAGTACAATCTGAATAAACTAGCAGTCTACTTGAGACCTTCATTACAATACCCTGCTATCATCTTTTAGCAAATATGGTAATCAAATGAAAGGATACTTACTGAATGTGGGGGCAGTAAAGTGTATAGTCAAAAACTGGTATACCTTCCTCTGAACTGTACAGTTATGATATAACAGGGCAAGGCTGACTGGTGGGATAGCAGAGGAGAACAGCATTAGGTGATGGAGACAAAATATCTGCCTTAATATCTTCCTTGCTGTTGCTTTAGTATCCCCAATCATATTTTATTCCAGAAAAGCAGAAACATCAATCTGCAACTTTTGAATATTTCCTCATGTACCAAGTTCCATAGACCATTCAATAATTTCAGATATGTAAAAAAAAAGCACTATTACTTTATGTTCTGTTTTTGCACAGTTGGAAGAGTCCTGTGAAGCTAATAGGCAGTGGACTATACTCTGCACCCCTCACTCTCTTTAACCGTACAAAGCACACAATGATCATATCACCATTTAAAGAGTTCATGGCCTCTTCATTGGTGTTTGATAATCCTGATGAAATCATAATGGAAGGAATCATGGGAAATGTTACAGAAATACCAAAAGATTTCATTCAACAAACAATTTTATATTATGGACAAGGCACTGGAATTAAAACTGTGAGTTCATTAGATACTTCTTTCCTCTATACAATGTGAAGAGACAGAGTTTAGGTTTGCTCCTTTTAAATGATGATTATATGGAGTTTAGGAACAAACAGCTTCAAATAATGGGATGCCAAATGCATCTAGGTCTCTTTTAAAAAAACCCAGTAAGGAAGTGAAGTTTAACGGTTTCTAAACTATGAATATCAGGTTATGATCCTGACTGAAGAATTATGATGCTCTCATGGAATTTAATAAACGAAGGCATTTTGTGTATGACAGTTACAGTACCTCCAAGGTAGCCTAGTTATACCACAAATGGTTCAAGTCAGTCTGATAATTCAAATAACATTATTGAAGAAAGTGCCTCCATAGTTTTAATCTGTACAACAGGTGTGTACAAATTACATCGAGTGGTTTCCAGTTTGCTCATTGGTGATAAACACTTTTTTTGTAAACTTGCATGTCTTCCACAGTCAATGTTTGAGTGGGGCCAGACGCTTCTAAAGCAGTACAACACTAAACGATACAAGGAAAAAGATGTAACATTGAACTACATTGGGTATTGGACAGATGGAGGTATAATATTATCATGTAATGCTGAGATAGTACACATTGCCAAGTATGATCAAGTTTTCAGTTTGTTTAGCAAATGATATGAAATTTATCTCACAGGTAATATTCGTCAATATTATGAAAATAAAATGCTATCCCCTCATGATCAAGCAAGATGAATTCCAGATCAAATCTGAACACATATTTAAGAAACTTTCATAATTTAGCCCTTTGACTGATAACATTGTATTCCTTATTTTCAGGTGCATTTTATTACTACAACACAGAACCTAACAAGACTTATGAGCAAACTATGATAGATGTTAAGGCAGAGGCAGATA
>KN882369.1:94817-108635 GCA_000934455.1 Apostichopus parvimensis
TGATGATGATGATGATGATGATGATGATGATGATGAATCTATGTAATGGTTGTAAGAATTGTCCACACATAACTTACTCTTGGTTAACTGCATCATGATGATCATGAATAAATCCCCACTGTGACCTTGAAAGCAAAGACAACAAACTGCACCTAACATGAAGTCTAACTCAACATTTTGTGTTCAAATATTCTTATGGAAACAGAAAGTTATTGGGCAAAATGTAATAGTTACTCTTCATCTACTCACTTCCAGTTGGTTTATGCACATTATATCAGTGACTTTGTAAAACTCTGAGTCAAGGTTGGTAATTGCAGGAGATGGATTAAGCACAGTTAAAGCTGAAAAAATAATGAGATGGAATGATGCTGAAAAGAGTATGAGAAGTAGTAAATATTACACACAAAATAAAACAATAATACCATAACACTTCATACCTCTTTCCATGGATCAAATTAACAGTTTACAAACTTCGATTGATAAATTATAATTTATTCATTGACTCACATCCACTTTCTTTTGCAAGCTGCAGAGCTCTTAGGGTGGTTTCTCCTCTTATCTCCATCTCACTGACCACAACTTTAGCTGACTTGACCTGGCTGAAAGCCTTCTCAACATCACCAGGGGTTAACAGATCATTAGAACCCTTCACTGAAACAAATGAATTCTGTCCTGTAAAGAAGAAATATACAGAAATAAAAAGCTAACAGAATTGGACATAACCAAAATCTTGTGACACGCTATAATCTCCATAGCAAGTAACATTAAGACCAAAACTCTTATCACAATATTTGATCACATTAAAAATGCAAAAGTACAGTAGGTAAATATCTAACCTTCTTGATCAACTGTAATGAGAACAACACCTGTAGATGCCTCACTGGTTTGTTGAATAAAGTCTGTCAAAAATAAGAAATAGAAAAAGAAGAGAAGTTAACAGCTGTTTTCAATCCATTTCCCATGAAAGCCATACAGTGGGAAAGATTGGCTGTGGCTCAGTGCCTGAGAGAACCACTATCTCACTATAGCTAGACAGAACAGAATGTGATGTGAAGGTATATAGGCGCACGTTACACATTTGAATGTGTTCTTTCATCATAAAGCATGAGTGCAAAACTATGTGAAGAAGTGACAAATATACGTCACAAATCAGTGAACTAAATTCTCAAGTAAAGCAGCTTGCTGACAACCTGGCATCATTTATCTATGGAGATGGTGGTATCGATATGTCTCTATTCAATTATGATGGGCTGCACCTAAATAGAAAGGGTACCGGTAAACTTCCTAACAAGTTCACAACTATTGGACTTAAATATGCCTATGAAATGGCAGATCTATGAATTTATATCCACATAACAGTCATCTTCGAAGTAATGAAACAACAAGCAACGTTATCAGCAACCAAGACCAACCAGTCTACTTCATCAGCCCAAAGAGCAGTACAATGGAAACTATGACAGGGTAATTTGACCTCACCATGTGTAAAGTTATATGAACCACCGTTAAGATCAGGATAGATACCATGTGGAAAGGAACCCAAACCACAACAGATGCACAAGGTACCAAAGCAGCCCACACATCGATGCACAGAATCATACTTGTAACAGGAACCGGTAACATCACCAAAACAACGATCCATGTGACAAGCCACCTTCAAACCATGGATGTCACAACTGCGGAGAATTCAACATGTCACAAACTGCCGATATGACCACTCATTTAAATGTCGACTTTGCTCCATACTAGGTCATAAAGAATTCAACTACTACTCTTAATAGGATGAAGGCCATGGTAAGAGTGCCGGAAGCACAACAGATCCTGTCCTAGAAGACCAAGCCAGAAATGACACCCACTAAGAAGCAAGAGTACAACAGTTCACAAACTGTATTAAAGTAAGACTAGGCACTGGACTCAAATTTGGTTTTTATAAATATCCAACAAATACACCAGATAGGAACTCTACTTATATCAGAATAGAGTTTTAAATATCTCAGCCATTACCGAACAATTTTTAAATTGGAAGTATTTTGATCATGAATTAAGAGTACCAGGATACAAAATAGTGCAGAAGGACAGATCTGGGTAAGAAGGTGCCATTTGAACATGCCATTTGACTAAAAAGTTGATATAGACAGCATTGAAGTTATCTGGTTTAGAGATCAAGTTACGTTTGAATAGATACATGTTGTGATGTGTAACTTATAGATCCTCAAATGCTAGAGCAGAATGGATCAACAACACACTACACCATACTACACCATATAGTACCTGCCAAGATACTGTTGTGTCATAGGAGACTTAATTTTAACATCTTAAATGAAAGTAACAATAAGACATGGGCACAAATTTTATGTCCCTTTAACCTAGAACAAATGGTAAAATACCCCATGAGAGTTACAAATAACTTTACTGAATCAGGATTATCCTGTTAGCATAATTCACTGGAAGGGCTAGTTGCATCTTTCTGAGTGAGAGGAAATACTTAATATTTGTGTGAAACAATGCACATGCTCATTGTGTATTTAGTAACAATTGTCACATAATCAGATGCTTTTAATAAGAACACACCATTATTGTACTTGGAAACCTTCTTTCATTCCATTATGAGGGAGTGGAAGTAATTTTTAGTATTACCTGTATTTACATTGTTTGCGGTAAAATTTTCAACTGTGTCTTTTCCAAAGGTGTCATCACCAACCTGCAATAAGAAAAAAACAAAGGAGAAATTCATTACATTTACTGCGAAGTGTCACATTTTTCTTCGACCTTGCATTGTGATATATGCAACTGGTACAATACTGATCTTTAATTAAAACTTGCAATATGATCTTTAGACTTTAAATGCTGAGTATTAGTCAGTCTATAACTTCAAACTTCTTGGCATGCTATGATGATAGAGAGCTTGAATACATATAGGAGCAAAGATATAACACAGCTGATTGAACTGGCACATAACTGCCATAGTTAAAGCAGGAAACTCCACTGCAGAGACTAGCTTAGAAAGGTAAATTTCTTGAAACTAGCTAGAATGCCAAGTTAACAAGTTGAACTTTTACAAGTTACCTTTGCAACCATGGAAACCTTTGCACCTAACCTGGCAGCCATGATACTCTGGTTGGCACCTTTTCCACCAAATGAAGTAACAAATTTATGTCCATGGATGGTTTCACCAGGCTTTGGAAACTGTGGAACATAACTGTTTAAGAAGAAGTTATAATCAGAAGGAAGTGGTCTGTTTAAGTTGTGCAGCCATACTATAGAACATCACTAACATGTGAACAGAGAATAAATTGTTAACAAAACACATGTTCCTTCAATGGAATAAATAATCCATAAAAATAAACTTATTATTGTGACGTTCCTCTCCCTGGAGAGCATTTTTGGAAGTAAGCAATTTTGCAAGTGAATGATAAGAAGAGCACCTGCCAAATAGTTTACAGTTTCATGAATCATCTCTTGTCATGAACATGTTTACATGCATCAGTATAATGAACAACACTATCTGCACAACATGCTCAAAGGTAGACATGTACTTTTACAAGATTTCAGGTGAACAAACCACTGTAACTGTCTATGCTTGTTTCTCAAGGCCTACTGTGGGATCTCTTATAAAAAGAAAAAGAAAAAAGAGAGGCACGTAGTACACACAAAACAACACAGAGATTGAGTAGGCCTATACATGATGTTTGGGACATCTTTCGTCACATTGACTTGTCACGATGCATGAGTTGCTTCCCCTGAGCCAGTGATTTAGTAGAATACAAACAAGTGTAGGCTATGCTAACCTGACTTTCTGAAAATGATACATTAAGATGACATCATGGGTAAAAATTCCAAAAACTCTCATTCAAATAGGAAGATACACACAGATCCTTGGAACAGAAAAAGTGTGACGATGGTAGCAGTTGCTCAATTTTTGATCAACATTTGACAGGAAGAAGACAAAAATACCACCCTAGCCCTTGGCTTACTACGTTATACATAGGCCTATATACAGAAGGCTAGTACTGACGTTAATCAAATAGTAACCTCTCTTTTAATTGCAACTTTAGTCTACATTGCCTTAAAGTAAACAGCCAAAATTGACACAGTGATACAAAAAAGCAATTTTGACACTTTCATTAATTATACCACCTACAGACCTACTTAGTGGAAATGAACACCAAACTTCAACAAATGCTCAGTTAGGCCCTTACTGTTTGGGAACTCTTTCCTTGCTTCAGGCATTCTGACCTGAATCTGAAATCGCATAGTTGGAAGATAGAACTAAACCAATGAGCAAAATAGCAGCGAGATCGTCATCACCACTATCCTTTAAAAGAACATTATTGCCCTTCTAGGCCTACTATCCCGAATTTACCGTATACTCTCGAAGAGCCTAGGCCTAGCACTGGCTACGGTAGGGTATGCTACAGCAGGATAAACTTACATTACACTAGCCTTCAGATGTATTAATTTCGTTATTCTTTCGGCATACAAGTATGAGGATGGATTGCCTAACATACCTTATAAAATCTATACAACAAGAGCCTACAATTAACACGTCGAACTGCATAATTTCTGACAAACAGTTGAATTAGTTGTCACTGTTAAGTTAGTTTGCCTTGGTTGTAGTCCCCTGCGATAAACTAGATTGATACAGCCGAATGGATGCAGACGATTGTTATGTGTCGTCTGCGCTGTCATTTGGTTCGACTCAAAGTTCGAACAGCTGATCACCACTGTATAGTGTTGTTAGTGCAGAAACTTTAGAACTTATTTATCAGTCAAAATTTCGCTGAAAGCCAGTTCCTCCTTAAGTGAATTAATCTTCATTGAATCTAAGATGGAGCTGGATGTTCTGGTAGTGGGTTCATGCAACACAGATTTAATAAGGTAAATAATAAAGAAGAAGAATGGAAATAGTATGCAAAATTGCTGTAACTTTAAGGTTAGGCTTAACTGTTAGGGTTTCTACAAAACCGCCCTGTACAAGACGTAGCCTAACTTACTGTAGGCCTAGGACTAACGTAACTTACAATGATAAACCTTAACCAAGAGTAGAATATCCGCATAGTTAATATTCAGTATGTTTTACAGATAATTGAATTTGTATCTTGCGCAATGTAGGAACATGACATCGAAAGCCACTACTACAGTTTGCAATACATCATGGAATGTTCCTTTCCAATGGCATACATATTGTCACAAAATACAAATTTACATTACATGATTAGGCCCACTAATGTGGATGATTAATATGGTTCTTTTAAACATATTAAGCTGTAATCGGAACATGTAACCAATATAAAGAAGGAAATATTTCAAGGGTATATTGCAAGCAAGTTTCATTGCCGAGTACATAACATGATGTTGAAAGACATGGCCTCTACCAGGAGTGAAACAACCATTTTTGTCCTGGGGAAGGGGGAGGGGCTAAGATGATTTGTTGTCCAGTGGAGAGTTCTAAAGGAAGGGGGCCCCTTCCAGTTTGAGAAATATTATGAAGTATTCATGATTAAATGCAAAATGGTGCTATATGTTGCAAGTTCTTGAAATAATGTTGAAGAATTTCAAACTGTTTACTGTAGGTTGTATAGCATTGACATACATGCATGTATCTAATATTCCTATATTGGCTTGTAATATTTTGTCTGTCAGTGGGATTGGTGGTGGTGGGGGGGGGGGTGGCTGAGACCCCCTTGATTTTATTGGTGGTAGCTGCACCCCAGACATATATATGTCATTGTACCCCAGGCCTCTTCATGACAATCAGTGTACCATGTCTGCAGATGACAATTAAGTTCTGCCTGCTGCCAGTACAGCTAGAGCAGACTGTTGCAATATAATCTGGCATTTGAAGTGGAACAACAAAAGCCAAATTTGCATAGGGTTGCCAGTGGAATTCAGCCTTGATGACTCTCTAGCAAGTAGCATGTACACAAAACCTGCTGTCATGATAAAATTCTTCATATCTGTGCAATGATTGTAACTCTGCATGTACAGGCTTCACTGATACTTGTCTGTTAATGGTTGTTTTTCGTATTGACTATTGCAACAGTTATGTGCCAAGGCTTCCAAAACCTGGAGAGACCATCCATGGACATAAGTTCAGTGTTGGCTTTGGAGGCAAGGGGGCTAATCAGTGTGTAATGGCAGCAAGATTGGGTGCAAAAGTTGCAATGGTTGCTAAGGTAAGACCTTCAATGCAGAGTCCATAGTTCAATATTCTTGTATTCCATGTATATTAAAGTTTGAATGGAAAAGATTATTTGTCTTTTGATGTTGCAGAAACTTCATATCAAACCAACAACTGTAGCAAAGCAGATAATTGCACTGCACTAATAAAATTACAGTCACATTCACTTCCTGAAAGATTCACACTCAGAAACTGGCTAGGATATTGTTCCAAAAGAATAAACTTAGCTAATGTAAAATATTAAAGATTTCCCCAAAATGTGGAATTAGTTGGTGAGTTAGTAGCACTACAGTATTTATTAGCAATAATAACTTCCTACCTGACTCTTCTATCCAACATAGACTATAGATGGCAATATAGTTAATTTTTAACTCTTGTGAAGTGTCATGTTTCAATGTGAAAATTAAAGGCTTTGGATTTGTATAATTTATGCAAAGAAATTTACAGTGTAGTTGCATGGCAGGAATCATTTTCTTGCAATCATAGAATAAATCATAATTTAAAGATTTCAAATGTTCTTAACAGGTTGGAGAAGATTCATTCGGGAGGGATACAATTCAGAATTTTGCAGAAAACAATATTAAAACTGGTAAGTGCTCGAAACGCTTTCTGCTTGATGTACTCTTAGTACTTGCCTTTAAAGTGTTATTCAGTGCAGGTGTTGAAAATTATAGACAACCCTAAGTACATTCTAGTATGGATACTTCTTTAACATGGAAGCAGTCAGGTGATAAATGAATGTACCTCTGATGTTGAACCGCAGAAAATGTCATCACCCAAGAACGTCTTGCATGTACTTCAGCTTTACTTTGTGTAATGTCTCGTTTCACTAAGTCTCTTGATATTTTCTAACATTAAATTATTCTTGATACAATTTAACTATTTTTTATCTGCAGAATTTGTTGGAATCACTAATGCAGCAGCCACTGGTGTAGCCCCAATTGCTGTCAACACTGAAGGTATGGTAGCCATATATTGTACATGGATTGACTTGACCTATGTGGATTTGATACCCATCATGTGTTTTTAATCCTTAGGCATTAGTCTTATTTCCAAACTGAAAATGTCTACATTGTGAAGAAACTTGCAAACTTTTGGCAATTGCATTCCTTGTTTTAAATTTGGTGCTGTGATCTTCTGCATAGTGTCTGTGTTGAAGAACAACTTTAGTAACATTTATAAAACTTTAGGTAAATCAAAGCTCTGAGGACAAAGTCCAATGTATCTATTCTTTGTAGGTGTGATTGAAGTCAAAGAAATACATCCATCTTGCCACAAGATTGAAGTGTGTGTGAAGTGTGGATTTGGGGTACAAGTACATGTTTGAGTTTGATGTCATCATTTTGTAACCATTATAAGTAGATGTATAAGAGTCTTGTAAAATTTAGTTCAAATGCCTCTAAAGTGTATGTCTTAGCAATTCAGAAAACCTTTAGACTATTAACAGGGTATTCTTCCAAATTGGGCCACAACATAAAGACAAAATATTCTACAGTAACAATTAATTATGGTTGAAACTACTTCCCAATAATGAATTTTAAATGTGACTGAATGCCATATCGTAAATAATTATGCAACTGATCTAAATATAGGAACAACTAGTAGTCTGAATTTAAAATGTAAATTTTACTACATTGGTCCTCCAAAGTGTGACTCTGAAACAACGATATAGTGATGTGTAACAAGAATGGGAAAGATGCCCGGACTGCAATATGAAGGTGTGTATCTGTATTTCGACGTAACAAAGCTTCTCTTAATATCCAGTAGATTATATTTTGAAGAACACAGAAAACTTTTAAGGCCTCATTAATGATATTGCTGTGACATATGGAGAAATGGTCATGGACTGTCTTTCTCTGAAATTCTAAAACAAAGGCCGAATAAACCATGATGCAAAAGGGGTTGTCGCAAGAATTAGATACAGTGAGGGAGCTCTATCAAAATAACAAAAAGAATATTTTGACAGTATTGCATCACTACAGATATGATTTGTATTGTTCACGCTTGTCATCTTTACCTTTGCAGGTCAAAATTCCATCATTGTGGTTGGAGGAGCAAATGAACTACTTACCTCTGAGGATGTTGATGCAGCCTTTGGTAAAATAAGATCAGTAAAAGTTGTGGTTTGTCAATTGGAGGTAACGCCTGCTACGACCTTATCAGCATTGAAAACAGCCAAACAACACAGATGTAAGTAAAACATTCTTTTATGTAAGTAGTAGGGTTAAGGTCATAGGCATGTAAAACAGCTTAAAATGGCATATCCTAAGGAAACCATATTTCATGTACAAGATGCAAGTAGTTGCTCACCAGACACATGAGAAACAAGTCATATCAAGGTCTATTCTTTGTAGACCAAAATATTACCCCATATATTACCACAAGTTATAGCACATCTGGGCTCATCTGTGAGTCATGATTACTTCAAAGTACTTTGTTTGTATCAATGAGAATGATAGTAGACTGATTGTATATATATGTGAGAAGGAAAGATACCGTTATGCTTTCTTCATTGTTACATGAAATTTTAATCTGGTCCTACCAAATACAAAAATTTTAGTAGTGTTATAGTGTAGTAGTTTTGACCTCTTTGTGTTTTCTGAAGTATTCTGCAAACATCGGAATGCATAAATGATCTGACCTTATGACGTTAATTTCTACAAGGTTTTTGCCAGTAATCAGATCACTTTGCATGCTTTCCAGTCGTTTTGTAAGTTTATTGGTTAATGTGTACTTTCTTGGAGATTTTATTCCAATCTTCAATGTTTGTTTGTGTTTTTATTTACAGGTATAACCATCTTCAACCCTGCCCCTGCTGTTAGTGATCTTAGTCCTGAGTTTTACAAGTACACAGACATCTTCTGTCCAAATGAAACAGAGGTGAGAGCATAGAAGGGTTGATCTTGCTAACTACTTAGAAACTATAGCCGAGTAAAAGTTGCAATTTTCCAACAAAGTGCTTCAGTATATCTATTTCACTTTTGTCTTTTCAACCACACTGTATCATTTTGTTTTATTTTGGTAGTCTAATCCACTTTTTTTGTTTTGTGTATTCTGCATCAACTAAAGAGATTATATACTGTCTTAAGTCTTGTAATGTCACTTTCAAGCTAAGTGTATCTCTTGCATTGTTTTTGATGAAGTCTCCTTCATTTAGACTAGAGTCCTTGGATGGTAGATAATTGTTCTATGGGAAAACTTGACAAATCTCCACTTACAACATGATATGAATAGGATACTGTAAACATGGATCTGCATCCTAGAGAACCAACCAGTTTTAAAGCTGTCTTTCGTGTAAGGAAAATTAAGTTGTCTATTCCCTTCCAGTTTGTTCCTTTTTCATGTCACAATAACCTGCTAATAAAAGTGGCTTGAAAGTTGTTGGAGAGGTTAAATTATTATTTGTGTTGCTCATCTGTTACATTGCCCATAGGTTACAGTAACATTTTTGTTTGAGGTAGTTTGTCTCAGGTACGTCTAGTCTACTTATTTGATGAAAGTAAACTTTTATTGTTCTTTTCTCTCTGTGGTAATAGACAGAACTTCTAACAGGATTGCCTGTGACCGATGTAGATGAAGCCAAGAAGGCAGCTCTGGTCTTACTGGAGAGAGGATGTCAGAAAGTTATTATTACTCTAGGCAAAGATGGTGCTGTCCTTGTTACAACAGAAACAAAGACTCCAGAACATATTCCTGTGGATCCTGTCACACCGGTAGATACTACGGTAAGATTAACTTAGTTAAATGACACATCACTTACTATTTATCTTTAGAGCATTTCAGGACAAGAGAAACGTTTTCTTGCAACTAAAGTCAACAGCTTTTTTATTTTTGATTGTTAGTAATTTAAAAATCTACTGAGTATTGCTGAAACCTAGATAACATTTGATAACATTCAGACCTTTCCTCAAGGTTTGTGAACAAAAAGGATGTTAAGTAGTAAGTGTACCAACATTCTGTTAGGTTTGTCACCCAGACATGTCTTCAAGTTAGTAGGCCTATTAATCACATCCAAAATGCAAAGTGGAAATATTAAAGTTATAAACTGGTACATAATGAGAAATGAAAGTTACTTACTTGTACCAAGAATGACAGTTATGATATTTTAGTGCTTTTTAATATTGATCAAAGTGGAATTTAATAAATGGCTGCTTTAAATTACTATCATTACAGTGTTATCTATTATTAGAGAAAAGCTCATATTAATTTTTTCATTGCCCTAGAAGTTATAATGACTCATTTTACAAAATCGTTGCTCGGATTTTTGCCACTTATAACAATCAAAAGTAACCATTAGTATTCTCAATTCACTTACATTATCATTTAAAAAATCGGAAGCTGTGCTTTTGCTTTAACATGTAAACATTAAAGACTGAAACTTTTAACTTTGAACAATATTGGAAAATGAGGAGATAATGATATTGGAATGTTTTGAGATGACATAGCTTCTGTTTATAGAAGATTGGTCAAGTGCTTCAGAGTGTATGATTCTGTGGTTGCTGAAATAGTTAGTTGTGGATTTAACATCTCGGATCCTTATGCCATGTTTTGGGTAGAACATTACATTCTGTTACCTTTATACTATGAGTTGATTTGTAATCAATGCTTCTTTCACTGGTTTTCCTTGCAGGGTGCCGGGGACTCCTTTGTTGGTTCACTTGCATTTTTTTTGGCAAAGTTTCCTCATCTTACACTCACAGAACTGATTCGTCGATCGAATAATATTGCTGCTGTTAGTGTCCAGTCCAATGGCACACAGTTGAGCTACCCGTGGCAGAAAGATCTTCCAAATGATCTATTTATTTGAAGTTACAGAACAAAGTCATTATCATAGTTGAAATAAATCTGCATATATATTATAAATAGTAAAAACATTTATGAGGAATTATCAAAACTAGTTAATTAAACTATAACACAATCAGAAGTGCTTTTTGATATTATTTAGTTATTGTTTACATTGTATTACACATTTATAAGTAATCTTACTGTATGTGTTACAGAACTGTCATTGATAGATGCAAGCAATGTAAGGTTACTTTTTTCCAAGATTCATCATGTTTACTTCTTTGTTTAACACAGACATGTCTAACAGTCTCTGTTAACAATATGAAGGTAAAGTTGTCATTTTGTTCAGCAACAGAAATGTTAGATCAATCTACCATTATGTCATCATCTTTTTGTTTCTCTATTTCTCGTTTTTCTACTCTGAGAAAGTGAGTGAGAGAAAGGAGAGAGAAGGGAACCGTTTGAAACCCCAAAGATGTAACCATTAGTGTCAAGAGTTCCCATATTCTCTAGTTTTGACCAAGTTGATACTCAGGTGCACGATCGCTTACTTTTGAAAATTAACTGGAAATTTGTTCCATCAAGATGTACACAGGGTTATGATCGTAAAGACCACATCTTTGCAAGTTGCTAATGTTAATCAATCTCTATGAATGTATCTGATGGAATGACATTATATCATGAAAGATAAATTGTGATAAACTTTTTTCTTTTATATGATATGATATATAAAAGCGGTGACATGTTTTGTTTAAATATTAGAGCAATCATTCCAAATATGCATATTCCAGTGGTATTAGAAAACTTTAAAATGAATTGACCATTGAGTAGCCAATATTTTGCATTTCGGCATACAAAATTGTTTTGAGTCAATTATGATATTTTTTGTTTATACATAAATCACAGTCTTTGTCTTCCATATTAGTTCCAATATTTGTGTCAGAGGCCATTTAATTTTCATGGGTCTTTTCACTTATTAAGTTCATTCACTTATAAAGTTGTATAATTTATCTCATGTGACCTTTAATTAATTATCACTCATTTGTTTAATGAATCTGTTGCCCCCTTCTGTGGTTATGGGGGAGGGGGGGTTTATGTGTATTTGGGTCATGCCATTGACTAAGTTATATTTAGATTTGGTGAGAACATTTTATTATCAAGTAAATGATTGTCAATTAAAGAAACAATTCTTGCCATTATTATTGATATAAATACATCAAAATATGCATAGTCAACGGTAATATGTTTTTAGCTGAGGAAAAATTATATGGTTATTGTTCGTCCCTGGACAGTATGGTACTGCTTTTTCTGTTTAGTAACAGTTTTATGAGCAGGAAGTGTCGTTTTTATGCATTCGTATGTTTTCATACATGTGTTAAATGCAAGCCTTTCCAATCCCTTCCTACTGCATGTCACTGCTCTGGTAATGAACACAAACTAGTTGACTTTGGCATAATTTACAAATGTACATGATATTATTATAGAGTAAAATGCCTTGATTTGAATTAAATTCAACAACCAAAATATTTACTGCTTTTGTGTAGTTTCTTTAAATTTCTTCAAAGTATTTATTTTGACCCATGAATGTTATATTTATATATAGCAGTCATCCAAATAAAGATATCATATACATTGGAAGATCCAGAATTTCTTAAAAGAGAGTGCCCAGGAGACAAAATATGCTCAGGCACATACCCAACAATTTCGGCGCTCATTGGGATGATGATTAAGTAGTAGGTTGCGACTTTTGAACACATAAACTTTTGTACTTTACCTTAATCCACTATAGACTAGTGAGTCTGACATTCTAATTGGTTATGAGGGTTTCGGCCATATTACCATTGTGAAACACTTGTAATAGTCAAATGTTGTCTTTTGGTTAGTGCACATGTGACCTCTACTCTTTGATTCTTGGTTCCTACAACGCCGACTCCTTTCCAAAAAACAAAAGAATAACATGCTTTGTGGTAAGAAAATTTCAACTACCACTTCAAACTAAAGCGAAAGTAAAGAGAAAAACATCCTAGCTAGGATGTCTTTCTCCACCAGGCCACCATCCTGGTTTCATTACTGCAAGGATTACTGTCATATTGATGCAGTACAATACATACTTAACACGGAGTGAGTAGATACAACTAATATGTTACATACTATTGTAATACCTAATGAATATGCCTTATGAGTGAAGCGATCTATTGCTAGAATACTTCTCTACAGGCTTACTGTTTGTATACCTCGATACATCCTTTAGTGACATCCACTACACTACTCTGCTTATCTCTACTCCCGTGTGTATAAACAGCAGTACTTCATCTTTCGCAAGAAACCACCTCCTCTATCTATCGCTTGCTAACGAGTTTGTCACAGCTACACATTTTCAGCTCTAGTTTGAATCAATTAAAAAACAGTCGACCTACTTATAGTATCTATATCATCAAGAAAAATCACCAAAGATTAAGTGAAGACGGCATTGTCCATCTTTCTTTGGCGCAAAGCGATCGATAAACACTAGCTTATAGATAACATATAGTGGTTATGGTAAATTGGGCGTCTGTAAGTCGCATTATGAACTTGAGGAAAAAATCATTTAAATTACTGTTTACCAACTTCGATATTTGGCCTCAGCCGAATGTGCAGCCCCTCAAGTGGACCAGTCCCCCCCCCCATCTGGTCCCCCGCAGTGAAGATGTTTAGTTACAAAAAATGAATAATTATGACTTTTAGCAAAACGTGGCCAAATTTTCTGTTTGTTTTATGTCTTTTTTTGGTAGTTACTTATTAACACAATAGTGCTTCTTAACCATAGAAATTGAAGTAAGGAGAATGACGTCATGCGACATACACTGAACCCGCCC